>VMDO01012607.1:0-61524 GCA_007922755.1 Pedetes capensis | reverse complement strand
TTTATGTCACATAGAGTTTGCCAAGAAAAAAATACTATAGACAAAATAATAAATGCATATTCAACCCGATGAAATTATATTTAAAATGTTTTTATATTTACTTACTTGATGTTGTAACTTTCAAACCCTGCTTTTTAAAAAATTTAACAATAATATTTCCCTCTCGTTAGACAGCAGTTTCCACCAATCAAATAATTATCCCTGAATGCCTCATCAGAGCACTTAAGGAAAGCTAAATATATACTAATGTATGTTAGTCTTTAAATACTCTGATCAAAACTTCAGATGTTCAATCAAGACAAGGAGCGAGCAAATGCTCCTTTTTTATGCTATTGGCAGGGTAAGGCAATAATAATGCGCCCTGTACAGGAACATCAAAAGGAACTTGTTTTTTTTTTTTCCTCCAGCTATTTTCAGGTGCTCAGGTGAAGCTACGAGTTGGATCTACACAGGGAGGGAGCCAAGGGGGTAGCAAGGGAGTGATTAAAATGGTGGAATGCATCCAAGCTGTGCAAGGAGGGAAATGAGCGGGGCTTTCTCAAAATAGCTCTTAGAGATTACTTACTCTTCAATATTCTTTTCTCCTCAAAGGAGGAGTTCAGAGAGCCAACAGGGCATCCAATGGGGTTTCTAACCAAGAGACGATAATGGAAGGATCTCTTCCCACCCCTGGACTTTACTGTCTATTTCAGTACCACTTTAGCCTACTTTATTAACAATACATGTCTGAATCCTGCAGCTCAGAGCCCACCGTGAGAGCAGAGCCTTTTCAGCCTCTCCGGATTAATCAATATTCCTTTCACTTAAATTCTCCTTTGACCTTCGAAAGTAACATTTGTTGGTGACTTGTACTCTTCCTTGCATGAAAGAAGTCCAATTGCTAGATTTGATCATTATGCTATTTCTATCTACTTCTGTCTGCCTAAAGATAATTTCCTACTTCCCACGTTAGAATAAAAAGCAGAATTTTGCTCCTATTACTAGAATGAGCCCTTAACTGGGGCAATTAGACTCAACAGGCATGAGTAAAACAAAAAGTGTTCCATGCTTTGCTCTCAAAAGCTGAATCTGAATTTAAATAGATATAGATAATGAACAAGAAGAAGGGGGGGCCATTGGTAGGGAGGATGCAGATCAGTGTGGGAGGAGGGGAGAGTCACGAGCAGGTAATGTGGGAGGTGAATCTGAGCAATGCACGATGATATGCATGTATGAAGATGTCATAATAAACCCCATCAACTTGTATACTGACTTTTAAAATATTACTAATAAAAATAAGTGTTAGCTTCATTCCCACTTTTCCCTTGACCTGATTGAAATGAATAGGAATAGGTCTAACCACACGTAACAGAGGCAGGTGCTCATGTCCAAGAGGAAGGCAGGTCGCACCAGGCAACTCACCTGTCCTAGAATTACTGCTCAACCCTATCGTATCTACCTCTCCAGCCAAAACTAAGCCATGTGGCCACATCTAACTGCAATGGCATAAGAAGGATGGCAGACAAGGACAATCTACCTAAAAGGCTAATGGGCAATGGACAGAAAAGTCATTGTCAGATGTATCTCATTTAACTTAAAGGTATGTTAAAATCACCCTAAGGTTCTTATATTCATATCTGTTATCACACCCAAATGAAAGATGATCCCACAAGCATTATTGTGTCCATTTTGTTTACATGTCTGAACAGCTACCTTCCACGCCAACTCCACTGTACAAATTTACTTTCTGTTGCGGTAACAAAACACTGTAGGCTGGGTATTTATAAAGTAAAAAAGTTTGTTTAGATCACAGTTTTGGAGAGTGAAAGTCCAAGATCACACAGCCCCACCTGTTCACAGCCAGTAAAGCCCCCCTTTGGCTGCTTCACAACATGGCAAAGAAAGAGGAAGGAAAATGGACACATGCAGAAGAAGACAAACACGTGAGGTGTCCTCACTTCATAAACTTCATTCTCTCAAGAACCACCTGAGGTCCCATGAGAACTACATTAATCTCTTCTGAAACTGTGCCCCATCATCTAATCACTTTCCACTAGACCATACCATTTTAATGTCCCACCCACCTCTTAATACTGCCACATGGGGGTGAACCCTGCAGCACTTGAACTGTTGCAGAGCAAACCACATTCAAGCCATAGCACCCTCTTTACCCTCAGCTTTGTTGTTGTTAGATGTTATGGAGTCAGTGTCCAACTCATAGCAACCCTATGTACAACAGGCAAAACACCATTGTCAGTGCTTCTCTGCTGTTCATAGGGTTTTAAATGGCAAATTGATTTTTGGGAGTGGATTGCCAGGTCTGTCTTCCAAGCCTACAGCACGTGGTGTTCCCAGGCGGTCTCCCATCCAAGTACTAACCAGGCCCAACCCTGCTTAGCTTCCAAGATCTGACAGGATCTGGTGCCACAGTGCTATGGCTGCGGGCACCCTTAATTTTAAGTTTCCACAAAATATAGGTCATTCCCTTGGCTTTCTATATCTAAAAATACATGAGTTTACTCAATAAAAGTTTGTTGACTTGTTTGTTAGTTACAATTTTCAAATCACAATTTATTTAATTTTTAATTATTTCTAATCTTATACTCTTTATTCATTGAGGGGAGAAAATTTTAAAGTTTCAATATTTAGAATTGAATTTAGAGTCAAATGATTTAGTAAAGCATATAAATCTCTTACCAAAAAGATCCAGTGGACATAAATATCAGGGTGATTTGTGACCTCTTCATCTTCACAAATGTTCGTTATTGTATCCATAACCAGAGGAGTGCAAAAATGCTTCCAGGCAAGTTAAACAGGGGTCTTTATCTGTATTGGAAACATTTAGCGTAGTATGATAAAAAGTCTATACATTTCCTCCACAATTGTATACTATATCCATACTAATACCCTTGAATGATTAGATATAAGTAATAGAACATACATATACATATATAACTTAGAATGTTGTGTATTTCATTATCTCAAAGATACTACAATATGCCACTTTCCAAAGAGAAACCATCGGCATGTTAACTTTTTTTTGCCGGTACTGAAACCAGTTGAACCCAGGTCCTCTCGTTTGCTAGGCAAGTGCTCTACCACTGACCTCTGCCCCTAGTCCCTTTTTTGTTTTTTTGAGACAGGATCTCTAAGTTCCCTCTGACCTTGAATTCGAAATCCTCCTGCCTTGGCCTCCCAAGTTACTGGGTTAATTATCTTTTTAATGAGATTATAACTCTCTGGCTTCTTTAGATCAGTAAAAAATATCAGCAATTAGGATATTGATCTTTTCCGAAATGTGGTATAAAAGAAAGCAGCGGCACCACTGTGCCGTCACCTCTGAAGCTAAGTAGGGTGGGGCCTGGTTAGTACTTTGTTGGGAGATTGCATGGGAACACAGGCTTGGGAGAAAGACCTGGCAACCCACTCCCAAAAAACAATCAGCCATCAAAAGCCCTACAAATAGCAGAAAAGCACCAACAATACTGTTTCACCTGTTGTACATAGGGTTGCTGTGAGTCAGACACTAACTCAAGGACACTGAACAACAATAACACTAAGTATTGAGTTCTTGTGCAGCTACTTTCATTGGCTACGTTATTGTTGTTGTTGTTGTTGTTGTTAGGTGCCCTCGAGTCATATCGGACTCATAGTGACCCTTATAGGGTTTTCAATGGCTGATTGTTTGGGATTGCCTTGGGAGTAGATTGCCACGTCCTTCTCCCATTTTTGCAGTGCTGGGAATCAAACTCAGGACCTCAGAGACTGCAGAGCGGCGCTCTACCAACTGAGCTAAATCCCAGCCCTTCAATGGCTACAGTAATGAATAAATAAGCAAAATAAAGTCATTTTTTGTGTTTAAATAGAAGCCAGGAGATAAAAGAACTAGGCTGTTTTGCATTTCCCTTGGCTGTTTAAGAGCACAGATTCATATATGATGGAGAAAGACTTCCACCTAGTGGTGAAAAGTATCAACTGCACCCACCAGGACGCTGACGTGAGGTCTTCCAGGAAGCACCTCAGCCACATTTATTAAAGCACATTTTTGTTTTGTTTTCTTTTGTTTTCTTTTCCTTTCTTTTGTTTGTTTTGTTTTGTTTTGCAGTCCTTGGTAGTTGAACTCAGGACTTCACACATACTTTGCAAGTGCTCTACCACTAGGCTACACCCCAATCTATTTTTTATTGTTTTATTTGGAGACAGGGTCTCTGTAAATTTTGCAGGCTGCCTCTGGCCTCAAACTTACAATTCTGTGGCCTCTGCCTCTTGAGTCGCTGGAATTAGAAAGCTTGTGCCCATAACACCGACTTTTCCAATATTTTAGATGCTGGTATATTCAGTTTTTGAGATGAGTATTTATCATGTCAGTTATAGGTTTGGAATCAACTTTATGTGCTTTGCTATTTCCAAATAAAAACATATAGATGCTCAATATATCCAAGAAATTGGAAACAGAACCAAATATTTCACAGGTATCTAAAGGATGTTAGGCAAAATGTACAGGTTAAAGTAGCTACCTTAAGTATATTAGTAAAGCATTTTTTAAGCTTCTCTGAGATTTAACCTAATAATTATGTATCTAAGAGTGCTAACTCATTTGAGCAAGAGTTGCTTTCATAAGCCAGAAGTCCCTGTTTCGCGAGATTAGTTCAAGAACTTGGAAGTATCTGTAAGTAACTACTCTGAAATTTTCTTTTCTCCCAGTGGTAGATGCCGTGAGCATAACATGGAATTTTATACATGTTGGGCAAGGCGTAAGATAATAGTTGAGCATTTAAAACTTTTTCTAGTTGAAACTATTTTAATTGTATAGCTTATAGTTTGATTGATGTTGGTAGTGAAAGGAGAAATAATTTTAAAATTATAAATAACCTTACATGCATACTTCAACTCCTAATTAAATATAAATTCAACTGAAATTTTATACCCTTAGCAGGAGTATAATCATATGTGACATCTTCCCTTGAGGCTCTGATATGAAGAGACAAAATTGTGAAATTCAGATTGCACCTATAACCATTTTATTTTTATTTCTCAGGCTCCTTTTTTTATTAGCAGACACACACACACACACACACACACACACACACACACACACACACAGAAACCAGGTTACTGCGTCCTTTACCTTCTCAAAATTACACAGGTTGGGACCTTAATCTCCACAGATAGTTGCTAAAACAGCAAAACACACACTCTCTCAAATCTGATTAATGAAACATGCATTTCATGCATTACCATATAACAAAGGACATCCTAATATCATCACATCTCGGGCAAGGCCGCGCCACAACCCTACACTCCACCCCTGGAGAGTTCCACAGACTGGGTGGCTTAAACAACAGCTGTTTATTTCTCACAGTTGTAGAGGCCAAGAAATTCAAGATCAAGGTGCCATCAGAATGAGCCAATTCTGATGCAAGTGAAAAAAAAAACAGAAATCTTCCATTTTACCAAGTGTTCAGTTGGCCTTGAGGCACTTTGCCCAAGAACTACACGTATAAGGAGACTTTCTTTAAATGATGAGAAGTCTTTCAGGAATTTACAGAAACAAATAGCATAAGATTTGTGTTTTACAGAGAATGTTCTCATGGTTCGAGGAAAGATGAATTGAAGTCGGGCGTGGTGACTCACTCCTGTAATCTCAGCACTTGAGAGGTAGAGGCAGGAGGATAGATGCAAGCTCAAGGCCAGCCTGGCCTACATAGTGAGTTCCAGGCCAGCCTGGGCTACATAGTGAGACCTTGTGGGGGGTTGGAGGGAAAGAATTTTAAAAAGCAAGATTGCCAGAGACAGCAGTGCACACCTATAATCCTAGCACTTGGGAAGCTGAGGTTGGAGGATCACAAGTTTAAGGCCAGCCTGGGCTACATAGAGAGACCTTGTCCCAAAACATAGTAAAATTTAAAAAATTAAAAAATAAATAAAAAGGACAAGACTAGAGGCAGAGAGACTACTTAGGAAGTCTTTTCAGGAGCCAAAGAAAAAGTTGATCAGGACCTCAGCAAGAGGAATAGTCAAGGGGAAAATGAAATTCCCCAAACTTGGTGATTAGACCAACTATGGAAGATGAAGACGAAGGCAAAGATGACTCCTAGTCTTCCAGTATGTATGAGGACCCAAGTGAGATATGGAGAATACAGAAGATGATTTAGAGGGCAAGTTGATTCATGATTCAAGTTGTTCCTTAGTAGTAGTGTAGGTTTCTCTCTCTTTCATTTAACATTTCCAACTTCCTCGGGGTCAGAAATCACTTTTTTATTCTTTACATCTCCAGTACCTATCAGAGGACATAACTCATAATTAGGCACACAAGAAATAATTGTTGAATAAAATCACTGCAGTGGGAATCCTTATGTTCTCAGAGAATTTATTGCTATACTACTTGGCCAGAGCTTTGGCCTGCTGAATTCACAGTTCTGGAAAAAATTTAAAAACATGTTTTTTTCCAAAATATAAGATTGTGTGTATTGTTTCCTAAAACAATTCATGTGCTAAGAAAATCCTAGAGTTGAAAAGACTTTGAAAGCCATCTAGTACAATTTCTTGTTAATGCAAGCAACCCTACACAACATCCATGAAATCCAGCTTCCACTCTAGCACTTTTGGTGACAGGCAACTTACTCTCAACTCATTTCTGTGTTAGCACAGTCGTTTAATTCTTAAGTCCTGAATAAAAAGCCTTCCATCAGTAATTTTCATCAACTGGTCCTAATTCTTCCTTAGGGAGCCACCTGGTCAAACTAGCTACTGCTATCCCATTCATAAGATAACAATCTTTCAAGTAATTGAAAACAACTACATCTTAGGTTTTTGTTTGTTTGTTTGTTTTTGTTTGTTTGCTTTTTAATGACAGGGAAAAAATTCAGCACTCGATCAGTCATCTCAGGCTTACAGAATACCATAGACTGGGTGGCTTAAACAGAAGTGTTTATTTCTGATAGTTCTGGGGGCTGGGCAGTACAAAATCAAGATGCCATGGGAATGAACCAATCCTGATGCAAGGGAAAAGAGAAAATGGAATCTTAAGACTGGGATTTAGCTCAGCTGGTAGATAGCCACTCTACAGTCTCTGAGGTCCAGGGTTTCATTCCCAGCACTGCAAAAATGGTAGAAGGATGTGGCAATCCACTCCCAAGGCAATCCCGAAACAATCAGCCATTGAAAACCCTATGAGGGTGGCTATGAGTTGGACACAACTTGACAGCACCTAATAACAACAATGAGGCTCAACAAGCTCTGTGCTGGTTTGCACTGGGTAATGACATTAACAGACTAGCTTGCCTAGAAATGGGCAATCAGAACTGTGAGGAAGATGGAAATTGTGACATTTGTGTAAAGGAAATTGCAGTAACATGGTAAGGAGCCCTATCACACTTCTGCATTGTGGCCAACTGACACTGCAAATGTGTTTGTACACTAACTCCTGGTAAGACCGCTCCTAAAGCAAATTGTTCAATGTTTCACACTTCTCTTGTTTTCTGAGTAGTTCCTTAACCTGTTGAGACCATGTAAGATCGTACGATTTGATCTGCTCTTTATCACCTTAGCTATCTCTTTCAGCTTGATTTCATCTTTAAATTTGACTAGAATGTTTCTTATGACTTCATCTAAGGATCTAGAAGAAGATAGCAGCATAACTGGTTTTATGACCCTACCTCCCTCTTTGATTCTCTATTTATTTCTCTATAAAAGATTGGTTAGGTGATCTTTAAAGCTAAGCATGGGATAGGGATTTCATAAATCCTTAGGAAGCCTCTCTGTACAGTAGACAATAGTCTATCACAAGAATTTTTTCTGAAATCTACTGACATGTTGTCAGGAGGGACCAATCCCTGGAGAAGGACATCATGTTTGGGAGAGTGGCAGGTCAACAAAAAAAAGGAAAACCCTCAACTAGATATATTGACACAGTGTCTGCAACAATGGGCTTAAACATAAAAAAAGATCATGTACCTGGTACAGAATCAGGGAGTGTTTTGTTCTGTTAGATATATGGTTGATATGAGTTGGACCCAACTCAACAGTACCAAACACTATGAATTACATGCCCAATTTTGTGTGAATGAGCATTTTCTAGAGTAAGGCTCTGTAGTTTTCATGAGATTCTCAAAGGGATTCAAGAACCACTATTTGGTGAAGATGGTAGTTCAAGTAGCTGCCCATCTACCTAACTGAGCTGTTCCAACACACGCACCTATCTGTATCATAAGCATGTTGAGGCAAACTGCTATCTTGTTAGAGTAACTGTGAGTTCTCATTCTTCCTATTATCCATGAACTCTCCCCACTTGGGAGGCAGCTATGGCTTTGTATGTATACCACTCTACAGAGGGGTTATCATCACAGAATGGAAAAGAACCTGTGACTCAAATTCTCAGCATCATAGCTTTAAAGCCTTTGAACACATAGATTGAAGGACTCAAGGCCTAAACTTTATGCCATAATTCCTAGATTTAGGTTCCTATGTGATCAAAGACAAGTGCAGATCCATCCCAAAACTAGACAAGGATTTTGCAAGCAAGAAGGGAGTCAGTGGAGGAGGGGAGTCTGTGGAAGAGGAGAACTGAAATATTGAGGTAGCTCTAAAATTGACCCTAATTCCTGCCCCATCCTTGGTGACAGAGAATGAATAATAGAAACCCCAGATGGGTTGGGGGGCAGGTGTTAACACTGTGAACATGTCAGAAAGATCCACAGTGACCCTGCATCTAAGAGTAGAAGCAGTGGAGGACAGATATATGTGTGGGTACCTAGGCAGACAGGCCTGAAACATCCCTCAGGGATTTCAAAGGCCAGTGAGGCAGAGGGAGAGCAAGGGGACCCCCGTGGGCCCAAGAGGGATGGTAAACAACAGAAAAAGAGAAAAACCCAAGGGGTTTTTCAAGTGGTCTGAAGCTGACCCAGCAAATATGACCTGAGAACTGATGCCAGAAGTACAGATGTCTCTGCCAAACCAATGAGGATAGAAAACAACCACCTAAGACCTGATGTCGGATGTCCCGTAGCCAGTGCCCTGTCTCCCCTACCATGTACAGGAAGGTGAAGGATAGAAAGAACCCGACCAACTAAAGTTTAGTTTCTGCCATTCAGAAGAATGGAGATTCTACAAGAAAATGCATCCAGTTGCAGAAAATCTACCAAAGATATGCTTCTTAAATCTCTCAGTTTATGGGTAAAGAATCTACAGCCATACCACCCTGGCATCCGATCCTACCTGATCTTAAAAGCTAAGCAGGGTCAGGCCTGGTTAGTCCTTGGATGGGAGACCGCCTGGGAATACTGGGTGCTGTAGGCTTAGGAAAAGAGTCCTGCAGCCCACTCCTGAAACAGTCAGCCATTGAAAACCCTATGAATACCAGAGAAGCACTGACAATTGTGCCAGGCAGGCCACAGTGTCAGGGAGTGTTTCCTTCTGTTGTACATAGGGTGTCTATGTATCGGAACTGACTCTGTGGCACCTAACAACAACATGGGTGAAGATATGTGCCTGCCATATAAATCATGAGAAACTGTGACAAGTGTTCTGCTACCCCTACACAGCACTGTGTTCACATCTATGGCATGGCCTGATACACAACAAAGCAGCTTCCCAAGAAGGAAGAGAGGCAACTGACTGCAGCAGCCTTCTCTCCTATTAGCCAGGGCTGGTCTATACCCAGTGTTCACTGTCACTCCATTCAGTGCCCCCCCCCCACCATGTTCATGTTTGCCTGAAGCAATCTAATGTACACAAAAGTCCCTTAAAATTTTCAGACCTAAGTTATCTCTTCCATGTTTGGAGAGGCTAAACTCTGTTGTCCTAACTAACCTACTAAAATACTTGAGGAAATTCAATGCTCCTTTTTGAAGAAAATATTGGTCCTGTACACAAAACTCCATCTGACCCACATATGACAAAGAGACAGAAATCAGCCTCTTGGACTTCAATAACATACTGGCAATTCTGTCTCCTTCTAGAAACATTGGACAAACGGATTTTTCTGCAGTGAAACAGTGTAGAAAAACAATATTAAGAGCCCACTTGAAAGAATACAACCACCAACCTATTTAAATCCAGCCCTTGTCAAAGGATCACCTAAGACCTCTGATTGGTCAGAGAGTCCCAGGAACATCTAACAATACCCTACCTGTGACCCCTCTTCCAAGCGCTGCCCCCATTACTAGGGTAGACAGCAGGAAGCAACCTATCTCACTTATATTACCCAAGCTCCCTGCAGAAATATATTGCCTTGATTAAGATTTTTGTTCTCTTCAACTTTTTCAATGGTTTATGCAAGGAATATCCCTTTACACAGTCACTCCATTCAGTGGACTTTTGCAAAACCAAAGTCAGAGTTATTGTTCATTAAGTTGGGAAATGCCACTCACAGGAAGACAGTTGACAAATTGCTTCTTGATTCAGGGCAAGAAAACATTCAATGTTTCAAGAGTTTGCCTCAGTCCTATGTCAAACAACAAGAACTATGTAACCTATTTCCTCTCTTGCCTAGACCCCAGGGAGCTCAGAACTAACCATGTCCTACTGCAGCAATTCCTCATCTCAAAGGCCTGGAAACATTTCCTCTGCTTTACTGTGTCTCTCGTCTAACCTGGGCATCGTGTTCGGTTTTGCAAAGAGCCACAGGCTTTCCTGGAAATAGGTGGGATAGCATCTTAAAGAAATATGTTTTACCCCACAGCTGGGGAGGCGGAGACAGGAGGGTCACAAGTTCAAGACCAGGGGTAGTCTGCATAATTTAGGGAGACTGTGTCTCAAAAAAGTAAAAACATATGGGCTGGGTGTGCACCTTAGTGGTCCAGCACTTGCAAAGCATGCAATAGCAAGGCCCTGGGTTCAACCCCAAGTACCACAAAAAAAAAAAAGAAAGAAAGAAAGAAAGAAAAAAAAAGAAAAAAAAGAAAAGAAAAGAAAAGAAAAAGAAAAAGAAATATGTTTTAGGGCTGGGGCTATATTTCAATGGTACACCACTTTCTTGGCATGCGCAAGGCCCTGGGTTTGATCCTCTGCACCTCAAAAGCAAAGTATTTTGATTTTACCAAGAATTGGTTTCTTTCAAAATATTTATCTCAGTTTGATTTTGTTACTTGTCTCTTTTATTCATTTCTGTCACTTCTATTGGGGCTGGGATTTGGCTCAGTTGGTAGAGCACTGCGCTGCAGTATTGGAAATCCCGAGTTCAATTCCCAGCACCGCAAAAATGGGAGAAGGGCCTGGCAATCCACTCCCAAGGCAATCCCGAAATAGCCATTGAAAACCGCTATGACAGTCCTATGAGTCGGATACCGACTTGACTGCACCTAATGACAACAACAACCATGCCTGAGAGCTGGTGGTAGCTGTGTCAGCCAAGACACCAAGTGTTGCTACAGTACCAAACAACCTGAAAACCTCAATGACTTAAGAGAATAAAGACTTTTTTAAATTGCTCACTTTCATGTCTATTATAGCAGTTGACTGTGGCTCTGCTTGTCATAGCCACTGGCCCATTGCCATGGCAAAGAGAAAAGCAATATGACAAACTATAAATCACATGCTAGCACTTCCATTTCGCTAGCCAATCCCCAGTCACACAGCAAGAAAGGATGTGCAACCCTTCCCGGGGAGGGGCCCTGCAGGGAGCGAATGGGTATTTGGTGACTGGTAATGCAGCTATAACCCAGCCTACTAAGTAAGTCATCTGGACTTACAAGTTACATTTTCTCAAATTAGTTAAGTGCTCTTTATTTTTTTTCCCACATATCTTTAAACTTTGGTTGTTGTTATTGTTGTTTGTTGTTGTTAGGTGCCGTCGAGTCAGTATCCGACTCATAATGACCCTCATAGAGTTTTCAATGGCTATTTCGGGATTGCCTTGGGAGTGGATTGCCAGGTCCTTCTCCCATTTTTGCAGTGCTGGGAATTGAACTCAGGACCTCAGAGACTGCAGCGCAGCGCTCTACCCACTGAGCCAAATCCCAGCCCGTTATTGTTGTTAGGTGCCGTCATGTCGGTATCCGACTCATAGCAACCCTCATAGGGTTTTCAATGGCTGTTTCGGGATTGCCTTGGGAGTGGATTGCCAGGTCCTTCTCCCATTTGCAGTGCTGGGAATCGAACTCGGGACCTCAGAGACTGCAGCACAGTGCTCTACCAACTGAGCTAAATCCCAGCCCACTAAACTTTGGTACTCAAGACTTATTTGTTTTAGAAAACAATAATTTCAAAATGTCACATTCTACCAACTGTTTGGTTATACTCAGATCCAATATACTTGATCATGCCTGCTACCGCCCCCTCTGTGTGGCTCAGAAAGTCTAGAGAGCAGTGCAGTAACTTTTCCCAGCACAAACATAGCATCAGAGGCCCTGGGTGATTGCTGTGGAGCCTATGGCAGGAGTTCCATCTCCTACGATAGGGAAGACCAGATAATCTGAAACCTCTCGCTTTAAAACACCTTAAAACCCTAGAAAAATTATAGCAAATGTCTTCTTAAATATATGTTTGATCCTTGGAAGAAAATAAGAGAAATGCAGGGACCAAAAATGAAAATGAAATGGAAGGTGTAGCAGGAAGCCAGAGGACCAGGAGGGCATCCGTCACTGTGGTAAAGGCCCTTCCGGTATTGCAGCCCTGGATTGAGGTTTTCATAGCTTCCAGGAAGCAGGAAACGCTACTTGAACCAGACAGTTATCAACTGAGACCCCAGATAAACCCAAGTCTACAAAGACTTCAACTTAAGTGAAATGTACACCTCGACTTGCTGGATTTGGCAAATAAAACTACTGATATACAGTTAAATTGGAATTGAGGATGAACAAAAAATACATTTTTAATATGTTTGTCCAATAAAGCACTCTGGACACACTTATACTAGGAAATTATTTGTTGTTTATCTGAAGTTAAATTTTAACTTGGCGCTCTGTATTTTATTTGGCAACTCTGTGGACACAGAAACATTACCCACCAGCACAAAGAGGCAACAGAAACACCAGTCTATCTCCGTGTGGGCTCTGAATGGTGGAGGACATCCTCCCTCAGGAATTAATAGGCATAGGTCTGCCTCTGCACTGACTTATGATCCAGTTTTATACTACCTGCATTAGCCTGATGTCTGAAGCTAGAAATTAGGTTAAGAAATGCTCTCACGCCAGGACCTAATACTCTACAACTCTAAAAATAAGCTCACAACCCAAAATTACAGTTGGGCTCTTTGTGCACTGCAAGCAAGGTAGGCTTTGTGAAAGTTGAGGTTACCCAGATGAAACTGTTCTTGCCAAACCCAGATAAAATTAAAGCCAGGAAATTATGAATGAGGAGAACTCACCCCTGCCTTCCTGAGATAAGCAATGTCCTGAAGACTTTCTAATAACCCCACAAGAAATTTCTTTTCATTCTACACACACCCTATGCTTTGCACACCTCATATGTATACCTATATCACTGTAACAAAGTTCACCTTCACTTTTTTATTCTATTTATTTATTTATTTATTCTGAGACAGGTCTTGCTATGTAATCCAGGGTGGCCCTGAACTCCTGGTGTCCCTGCCTCAGTTTCCCAAGTGCTGGGATTACAGCCATGCACCACTACACCAGACTAATCAAAGTTTACCATTCTGTGAGACCACAACAACTCAGATAAGACACTCACTACAGAACTCTTGCCACAAATGAGCTGATATCAATTTCCATCTCTGTTTTCGAAGAGCCATGAACTTGAACTTTGCATCTAAGCAACTTTCTCTCACTTTTGCACTCTCTCTCTCTCTCTCTCTCAAATAAGTTTATTAGTCTTGGAAGAAACATTGTACATTATTTAGGTTGCCATGTCCTTCATTTAGTGACTTAAAAGATCAAAATGCATGAAGCCTTTCAGACATGTCTACAATGGAGGTCATTTAAAGCTGATTTTTTCTCTCTGTCCTTGTAAATGTGGCAAATCAAAATGTTCAATCCCCTAGCTCCAATCTGTGATTCTCATCTGGCATACTATCTCACAAAAATCCAGCCCACTACTAAGAAAAACCCAAAGAAGCCCATTCCACTGATGGCAGGTTTGGCTTCTGTTAATTCATTAAGAATAAACCTCAAGGTACTTCAGTGCTTTTAGTTCTCTTTAATCATAAGAGCCACTTGCTAACTAAAACCAGAGAAGAGCTCAAGTTCCCCACTCTTAAAGGCTTTGCCCCTGTGCTTCCCTACCCTGAAATCTTAAGAGTGGCCATTGTCTCTGCTTTCCCCCAGCCTTCCTGGTTTTAGCACTGAAATGCCTCACTCCTGGGCAAACCAAGAGAGTTGGTCATAGGAAATAGTTTTCTTCCTAATAAAAGACTTTTCTCTTTATCCTACAGCCAGCAATATTCAGGCAAAATAAACTAGCAATTAGGGCTTCAAAGTGAACCTGAACTCAAACACTGAACCCATTCCAGTTTAAGCATTTTTTAAAATTTTTGTGAAGCAAAACCTGAACCCAAACCCAGTGAAAACTTGGGTTAGAATTCAGCTTTTAATTTTTTTTATCATTAGCTATTTCAAAATTGAGGGGAAAAATACTGAAAAAAATTTTTACTCACTTATCTACACATAGGATTAAAATTTTAAACTCAAACTCAAACCGAATCCAAACCCTCTAAATTTTAACACATTGAATCTGCACCCAAGCCTGAACCCAATTTATCATAGGTTTGAAGCCCCGTTAATAATGTTTCTTCAAGAAGTAGATTTTGCAGACAGTATCTATGATTGGGCTAGGATTTAGCTCAGTTGGTAGAGTGCTGCGCTGCAGTCTCTGAGGTCCCGAGTTCAATTCCCAGCACTGCAAAAATGGGAGAAGGACCTGGCAACCCACTCCCAAGGCAATCCCGAAACAGTCAGCCATTGAAAACCCTATGAGGGTCGCTATGAGTCGGACACCAACTTGAGGGCACCTAACAACAACAACAACAATCTATGATTGAGGGCTGGGATTTAGCTCAGTTGGTAGAGTGCTGCTCTGCAGTCTCTGAGGTCCTGGTTTCATTCCCATCATCGCAAAAACAGGAGAAGGATGTGGCAATCCGCTCCTGAGGCAATCCCCAAACAATTAGCCATTGAAAACCCTATATGGGTCACTATGAGTCTGACAGGACTCAACTGCACCTACCAACCAACCACCCAGTCTATGACTGAAATGTGTATAAATATGCATAGATGTATATTCACCCTTAAGCTTCCTTGGAGTTCAATTTCCTTATCTGCAAAATAGAACCATCAGGTTTTGGTGAGGATTCAATCGATTGTGTTGAGTATAAATAGAACTGCTTAGTTCCTATAAGCACTCAAGAAAGATAGTTGTTTTTATCATTACATTCCAAACTTTCCTAGCACTTAGAATTCATATTTCAGAAATGAATGAAGTATTCCCATTTTCCACATTTTTGAGTTAAAGTAGCACTTCTGTTTATTGCTCGGTTACTCTCAAATTCTACGTCAAAATCTCTTGACAGAGGCAAATTATTTTCTCTTACTGTGTTTGGACACTAATTTGATCATCCTTTAATTTACAAAAATTCAAAAATTTTTATCAAGACTTAGGGAAAATAACAATATTCACAATACTTTTTAACTTTAAAAAAAAAAGATGTAGTTCATCTTGTCTGCCTCTTTTGTCCAAAATGTAAATGCACCTACCAGTGAAAATAACTTTCTTTAATTCCCACTTCTTACATCCTGTAACAACTTTCATTTCTAACTTATTTTCAAAATACTCAAACTCAAACACTTAAATTGTGCATGTATTATGCCAAAATATTCTTTTATGGAGAGAAGAGGAGCTAAAATTATTTTTAGGAAGGCTTATTCAGTCCCCAGGCATTAATTGCTGTATTGAGCATGTGCATATTAACAATCTTATAAAATTGCTATTAATTTGATGGCATTACCTCATAACACTGGCCCATTTAGAGTGAGTCATGATAGATTTGTTCCAAATCACCCACATAATCTTATTTGGTCTCTTGTGGCTAGAATATAGTTTAATGCCATAACTATTTTAGATACTGCTGTCAAGTAAGCTTTACCTTTGACGGTGATCAACACTGCTTCCCAAATTTGATCACTGCAGGTGATCTACACTGCTTCCCAAATTTGAATGCGCATACCGATCACATGTGTAGAAATTCATTCTGGTAATGTAGGTCTGGGCTGGGGCCAGGGTTCTGCATTTCTGAAAAGCTCACAGATGATGCTCATGCAGCCGATCTGCGGCCCCCACGGAGCAGCGCAGTTCAAAAGCAAAGGTTCTGAGTTTGGCTCAGACTCTGCTACGTAGGCACCACAGGGGAACTGGTCAGTAATGCAAATTCTCAGGCCGTTTTGTTTTGGGTTTTATGGATTTAGATAGTTCATTAGGACATGTTTCCCCAGGCTCCCCTTGACCCCTTAGTCCCATGGAGGCAAAGCAGATGAGGCCCAGGTGAATACTGCATAAGGACCGGCTGAATCTGTGTCTGTACCGTGTATTTGCCTGAAGACTTCACAGATCTCCCAAGGACCCCAAGTCCAGGAAATCTCTAATCATTGTAAGGAATGCAAGCAAGCATGCACAACTTTTCTCTCCAGAGAGACATTACCCTTAAATGTTCATTCAGAAAGGCTGGGGTGGGATTCCAAATGAAAGAGGTTTTTCTGGATGAAAAAACCCTGGGGTGGTTCTGTGTTAGCATGAGCCCTCCAGGTGATTCTGACGCACATAATGTTTAAGAACTACTTCTCCAAACAGCTTCTCACTCTGCATATGTCTGCCTAACTGGTCTAAGTCTTATGTTGTTTCCTTTTAGGAAGGAAGTCAAGGCTGGCTTGGGTCTGGGACACCCAGGACTGGCAGGCTTTGGGTAAGTTAATTGCAGGAAAGGAGCCTGCTGCTGAGCAGGCTCTGGGAAGACAGACCCTGGCCCCACTGCTGGCTGGAACTTTATAAAGTCCAGATGCCCAGGTAGCACTGAACCCAGCCTTCCGCCTGAGGGGAGTCAGCCGAGTGTTGCCGAGCCATGCTGCATTGTCCAATAGAGGAACAGGCTGGTACGGAAGGCATCCGCTACCCACATGTTCACTCTCTGTTGCTATGATAAAATAGCTGAGAAGAATCAACTGAAGAGAGGAAAGGCTTGTTTTGAATCACGATTTCTGAGGCTTCGATCCATGGGCAGTGTTTGGGCCTGTGGCAAGGTAAAACATCAAGGCAGGGGGCATATTGTGAGACGAAGCTGCTTACCTGCCGGCAGACTGGAAGCAGAGAGAGAGACAGATGGGGGCTGGGGTCCCAAAAGCCCCTGCAAGGACACACCCCCAATAACTAACTTCCTTCTACTATGGCCACCTCCTAAAGGTTCCACCACCCCCAATAGTGCCATCTGCAAGGGACAGAGTTTTCAACACGTGGGCTTTGGGGAGAAATTTAATTTCCAAATCATAACAGCAAGAGCACCAAAACATGAGAAGAAAATTTTGGGGAAGAATATGACATTTCCTGAAAAAAGATCAAAGTAGACACTATGGGGAAATTTCATGTTATTCAACGTCATTATATGCATTTTACTGCTTAGTGTGACTAAGCGTAGTCTCTGGAGCCAGACTGCCTGTCTATAAATCTTAGTTCTACCGTACGCTAAAGTTACCCCATATTGTGCAAATTGCTCACTTCTCATTGCCTCAGTTTCTTCATCTGCAAAATAGGGATAATCATGGTTTGTGTGAATTAAGCATTACATTAATATATGTAAATCTCTTAGAATAGTGCCTTGTACATAGAAAGTGCTTCCTCTTTCTACTAGGATACCTGCTATGTTGTTTTAAGGTCCCACTTTTATGGCCTTATTCAACCATAAGTACCTCTCTAAAAGCCCCATCCATCTCTAAATACAGTCTCTCTGGGGACTGACTTTACCACATGAATTTGGGGAAGACATAATTGACTTCAGAACACTTCTCTACTTTATTATTGGTTGGTTCTGGTTGAGTTTTCCTTTGAGACTTGTTTTATTTTTTCAATCATTTCATTCCTAACCATTTTCCAACTTCTACTTCAATTTTTTCTAATTATTTACCTTAAGGTTTTGCTTCTAGACATGATCACACTATATAATCCTGGGCTTAATCTTTGTTATAGCACATTGGTGCAATTTAGGGCATCCCAGGCCTGGGACATGCAAAAAGTTAAAGTAGCAAAATTCAGATATAGTAACTATGCTCTGTAGCTGAAACAAAAGACTTCTAAAAATTATGACATGGTCTCAGGAAGACATGGTGCGCCATCATGTCTGAAGATGGGCCACAAGTAAGCTGCCATCTTACCAGGTCCAAAAACTCAAATTTAACTGTTTATAAGAACTACCCTGAAAAAATAACCTAACGGGTATGTGCTGTTGTGTGCCCAATTGTTGCAACAGCATGCAAATGACCGGTATGGAATTTTTAAAGGGGAACAAAGAAAAAGTAGTGAGCAAAGATGACTCATACTGACTTACACCACCAGTTCTCTGGTTCTCCAGTTTGCAAATGGCAGATTGTGGGAGTTCTCAGCCTCCCTAATCACATGAGACAATTCTCAGACTAAATCTCTTAAATATAATCTATGGCTATAGTTTGGATGTTTTCCCCAAAGATTCAGGTATTAGAAGTTTAGCCCCAGTGTGGCAATGTTGAAAGGCAGTGTGATCTCTAAAAGATGGGACCTAGTGGGAGCTTGTAAGTCATAAGGGGCATGCCCTCATAATCTCATAAGAGATTAATGCAGCTCTGGTAGAACCCCAGTTGCTCTCTGGCTTTCTGTCTGGACATTTGAACTGTTGCTCTCACATCTGTCCCCACATTTTGATGCCATCTTCCACAAAGTCCTCAAGGGAGCCAAACTGATGCTGGCTAGTCTCATGATCTTGATCCTCTAGAACTGTAAGGGAAATAAACTTTTTTTTTCTAAGTAAATGTTTTAATTGTACATATTTATGGGGTACACAGAGACAATTCAGTGCAAAACAAATTTCTTTCCCTTATAAAGTACCCAGCCTCCAGTATTTGGTTATAATAGAAAATGTACTAATACATACATATATACATAAATACATATATATACACACATATTATGTATATATATACACACATATTTTATATATATACACTATATATACATATATTTTAATATATATATTTTGATGTGTGTGTGTGTGTGTGTGTGTGTGTGTGTGTGTGTGTGTGTATTCTCCTGTTGGTTCTCTTTCTCTGGGGAATCCTGACTAATACACTCTCCTACTACTTCACTACACACTGGCCAATCAATATCCCATTACTTACTTGGCTTTGCAGCC
Organism: Pedetes capensis; assembly: GCA_007922755.1. Taxonomy (NCBI): domain Eukaryota; kingdom Metazoa; phylum Chordata; class Mammalia; order Rodentia; family Pedetidae; genus Pedetes; species Pedetes capensis. Next base: position 42,224 of record VMDO01012607.1, on the reverse strand, counting down.
ACACCACCATAGGGAAAGACCCAGAGAAAAAAAACTAACCTTTTATGTAAAGGAACATCCAAAATGTAAAATGATACATTGCCATTCTGCTTGATGCATCAGCCTCTTACAAGTTTTGTTGGTGAGTGAGTCCTTCCCCTATGGACTCAGCACTGAGGGCTGGATCTAGCATGATCATGCAGGTGACCTCAGGAAGGCATTTCCCAGGAAGGCTTTGCTAGTGTAGCCAGCTGGCCCCTCTAAATTCCCCTCATTACTCACTGATGACAACTGGTCTCACTTGCAGGCAAATTCCTGGGATGAAATTGGTCCCTAAAATTCCAGTGGGCTATGAATGCAGGATGATTCCAGAGCCTTTTGTTGAGGTCCTTATTGTTCAACTTAGGGCATGCAGGCAGAATGTTACTCCCCAGTCTGAAATGTGATTTCTCAACTGTTTTAAAAATCAAAATCGGGTAGGAACTTAGAACTACAGGCTCACCCAGAGTCCACATTTATCCATTCCTCCACACTTTCATTCGTTCAGCCCCCAGAATGTGACAGGTGACAGGTACTAGAGATTCAAAGACAAGGGATACGGACTCTGCCTACCCTGAAGGGGTTTAGCATTAGTCAGGGTTCTCCAGAAAAACAGAATGTGTGTGTGTGTGTGTGTGTGTGTGTGTGTGTGTGTGTGTGTGTGTAAAAGAGAGATTTATTTTAAGGAACTGGCTCACACAGATATGGAGGCTGGCAAGTGCAAAATTTTTAGGACAGGCTGGCAAACTAGAGACCTAGGGAAGAGCTGATATTTTAGTCTCGAGTCCAAAGGCAGTCTGGAAGGCAGAATTTATTGCTCCTCAGAGAACCGCATTCTTTTCTCCTAAGCTCTTCAATTGATTGAATAAGGCCCATTTGTGGAAGGTTATTTGCCTTATTTAACTATTAGTCACATCTTTAAAACACACACATTAAGTCATGAAATCCTATCAGAATACTGAATAGAAATATAGAAGATATGGAGATGATGAGACTGAGTGGAGACCAGAGGATAAATACAGAGTCACAGTATCTACCTAACATGTTCAGAAGAAGAAATAAAGAAACTGATACAAGAAAATAATAAAAGAAAACCTCCCTGAAATGAAAAAAGATCTGACTTTCCAATAGCTTCTCTGGTGTGCCATGGGAATGTCAAAAGAGCGGGCCTGGTCCTTGGTGGTGGAGATACTAAGTTATATTCCTTTTGAGGTCCAGTACAATTCTACATTTAAATTTAACTTCAAAAGAACATGAGCTACCTTGATTCTATTATCTGCTAAATGTGCATAAATAATTTCCACACTATTTTTTAAAGTCTGCCAGATTTATTCAAATAAAACATCAATCCACTTTGTTCCACTATTAGCAATGTCTAATGTGAGGCTAGTTAGTGTTTAGTTAACCAAGAAACACTAACAGGCTATTTTATGCTATGAGAAAGCTACAAACAATAACTTTCTTTGAGGTACAGTGACTTGGAAGATAAATTATAACCACCTGAGCATCCAAAAATGGAAAAGTTTCTTCACAATAGAATATATTGAGTCCATTGCATTTAAGCAATGATTTTACAGTCTCGTGTTCATCCAGTGGTTCATATTGCTCACTTTAAAGTCCCTGGAACCTAATCCCTTTCTGCACACTTATAAAATCCTAGTCAAAGTTCAGTAAGTTGGTAAGAAATCAGAGAAGAGGCACATATACACACAAAATAAACATTGATTCATGTGACTCTTTATAATACAAAATTAAATTGAATGTAAATACAATTTTTTCATTAAATTTATCTTTATCTGGTACATTAAAACATAAAATTGTACAAGTTAATGGAGTAACAATAATATATCCTAAATATTTTTTCAGAAACTATTCTTTCCTAACGTCTTTCTGGAGTTTTCACTTTCCTTCTTAAAATTTGATTCTATTTTCTTGCCTAAGGATTGAGGAAAATGTAGGCAGAAAAATGGCAGAGATAACGACTTCAGGTAGAGGCTATTGTGAACACTGTTGTTTTACTATAATAACATAATTAACCAACCCCAAAGTTCACCTTTTACAAAAATGTTCTCATGGTATTTTAGTGCACCAAATAAACAACAAAGAAATAATCCAAGAGATGAACCCCAGTTGCAACCACTGTGATTTCTTATAAAAAACTGGCTTTCAATAAAAAACTATAATTACAATCCTGAGATTGACTTACAAGATTTTGCTCAATAGTGCACAGGAAGTATAGGATGGGACAGAAAAAGGGAAGCTTAAATTCAAATACCCCAAATCAGCATTATTTTTGTTTGTTTTTGTTTCTTTCTTTTTGTCTTGTGAGACAGGGTCTCCCTATGTAGCACAGGCTGGCCTCAAACTCGTGATCCTCCTGCCTCAATCTCTCAAGTGCTGAGGTTACAGGCATATGCCACCACACCCTGCGACCAAGTCAGCAATTCAGATCAGCCACAGAATTAGCAGATTAATTTTTTCTTTCATGGAAATAATCTGCATTCTCACATTTCTGAGTTATTATTCCTGATTATTATTATATTATATATATGATATATATTATATCATATATATAATATAATATATTATATATGTTATATATTATATATTATATTATATATTATATATTATATATTATTTATATCATATTATATATATTTTATATATATATATATATATATATTCCTGATTTACTCTCAATTATTCCTGATTTACCCCAATAGCTTATGTTCTCCTGTAGGCAATTTCTTATAGCTGGGAACTACTGTTGTCATGGTGCAAAGAAAGATTTGCTCATTGTGTTCTACATTCATTCCACAATAGGATAAAAGCCACAGCCATTAATAATATATCTTCTTAACACACTTTTTTGGGGAATGAAAAAGGCTTACAATTTTATTCCTGTTACTATGATTGACTTCTTGAAAGCATCAAGTTTGCACTAAATCATTCAACAAATATTTATTGAGCACTTATTGTTTATGGAGCCCTGGGATGTAGTAATCATCATGGTAGATGGTTCCCCAACTAAAGGGAACCTTTCTAGCTAATAAAGGATGCAAAGGGTAAACCCGTGCACACCATGGGCACACAAAGGTGGTGCGCTTAACCCAAATTTAAGCAATTGTAGAGGGCTTCCAGAAGTAGCCTCTATACTTGGACAGGGAGTTCTCAGCTTTGGTACTATTAACATTTTGTTGTTGTTGTTAGGTGCCATCGAGTCAGTATCCGACTCATAGTGACCCTCATAGGGTTTTCAATGGCTGACTGTTTTGGGATTGCCTTGGGAGTGGATTGCCAGGCCCTTCTCCCATTTTTGCGGTGCTGGGAATTGAACTCGGGACCTCAGAGACTGAAGCACAGCACTCTACCCACTGAGCCAAATTTAGCTCAGTTGGTAGAGCACTGCGCTGCAGTCTCTGAGGTCCCAAGTTCAATTCCCAGCACCACAAAAATGGGAGAAGGACCTGGCAATCCACTCCCATGGCAATCCCGAAACAGCCATTGAAAACCCTATGAGAGTCGCCATGAGTCGGATACCGACTCAGTGGCACCTAACAACAACAACAACAATGAGTATTAACATTTAGGGTCAGTTAATTGTTGTTGGGGCTGCCCTGTACATTGTGTGGTGTTTAACAATACCTACAAAGGTCATATCCCAAAGGTGCTTATAAGTCATATTATTGTTAGCAGGACCCAGGAGGTTAGCAGCAGCATAACCTTGGTCTATGTGTTCAGTGTATAAAAGAATTTATACCCAACCCAGAAGTTATAGTAGAGAATATAGACAAAGTTTATTAAACAATATTACACCTATGGAAGAGAAGGTGGGCAATAGAAAAGAGCTACTGCCCCTGCAACTACTGCACAGAACTAAGGTCAAATGTGATTTTTGTAGTGAAGTTTGAGCCTTTGAAGAAGGAAAAAAATATTCCACACCAGGGAACTATGCCTGGAATAGCTTAATAGAATCCCCATGCCTTCAAAGGAATGGGCTCAGAGGCTGGCATTTCAAAAACTAAGAATCCAGGCAGCCATCAATCTTGATAGGGGTGTAGAATCCACTGAACAATGTCTTGTTCAATTGCTGGGGCTGGTGCACACATCTCACACAGTCTTTAGCATCCCTCATAGCTGAATTCAGGAGTTATTTTTAATCCTCTTCTTTCTCCTTTGGCCTGGTGAAGGCTAAGAAAACCTACCTAACACTTATCAGCAGGGAGTTTATATTAATTATCCATTGCTATGTGTGATGTAACTGAGCCACAAAGTGCTCAGATATTTGGTCAAACATTATTCTGGATGTTTCTGCAGAGATATTTTTGGTATGTTTAACACTTAAATTGATAGACTGAGTAAAGCCATTTATCCTGCCCAATGTGGATGGGTTTCATCCAGCCAGGTGAAGGCATGACTAGAACAAAACGGGAATTTCTCTCCAAACTGCCTTTGAGCTGGCACAAGGTCTTTCTTGACTTCAGACTTGAACTGAAACATCTGCTTTTTGTGAGTCTTGAGCTTGAGGCATTAGCCTGAAACTACACCATCAGCTCTGTGTATTCTCAGGCCTTTGGATTTGGACTGACATGACACAAAACCTCTTCCAAGTCTCCAGCTTTCCAGCTGCCAATCCTGGACCCTGTCAACCTCCACAGTCTCATGAGCCAATTCCCCGTAATAAATTCTCTGTTTGTCTCTGTCTCTATTTCCTTCACACACACCCCAATTCTCTCTCCTTTTCCACAGACACATACACACAAGGAATTGGCTCTGTGCCTCTGGAGAACCCTAATACACTATGAAATTAATTATCTCAAAACTGCTCCATTAAAACAATAAACCACCGGGCATGGTGGCAGATGCCTTTAATCCCAGTAACTTCAGAGTCTAAGGCAGGAAAATCACAAGTTTTGAGGCCAGGGGCAATCTGCATAACTTAGTAAGACTCTGTCTCAAAATACAAAGTAAAAAATGGGCTAGGGGTATAGCCTAGTGGTTGAGTGCTTACAAAAAGTATGAGATGGCTTTTAAGAGTCAGGAATCCTGGAGCCTCTTAACTGAGTGGCTGTAGATTGAGGCCCTTTCTGAAGTTTGCAGGCAGCTGCCAGCCAGCTGCAAGCTCTGAAGATGTGACTTGCTGTGGAGAGATCAGTGCCCACATTGGCTGATAGCCAGAAGCTTCAATACCACCCTGGGTGTCCTCTCCACAGGGTTACTCACAACACTGCATCCTCTGGTGCCTGATCAAAGAGATTTGCACTTAAAAACAATAGCTCTGGCTTGTACTCATACCTAGAAAAGAAAAGGTAATGGCATTCATCAATTGTTTTAAATTTTTAAATTAATTTATTTTCAACAATCACATGAAATATAAAAATTATGCATATTAATAGGGTAACATGATTTTTGATATCTATTATACATGTGTAATGTTTAAATAAGGTTAAATATATCTGCCTCCTCAGACATTTATCATTTCTTCACAGTAAATACTTTCAAAACCTTTTCTTCTAGCTTTCTGAAATGTGCTGTATGTTATTATTATGTATACTCACCCTACTCTGCAATACCACAGCAGAACTTCCAACTCCTGTCTAACTGTAACATAATCCTCTTTGATCAGCCACTCCCTAGCCCTCCCACCCCTCCTCCTCTCCTCAGTCTCTGTTAACCACCATTCTACTCCTGACTTCTATGAGATCAACTTTTCTAGATTCCTCATGTGAGTGAGCTCATGCAGCAGTTGCCTTCATGTGCCTGACTCATTTCACTCAACATAATGCTCTCCAGTTTCATCCATCTTGTCACAAATGACAGGATTTCATTCTTTTTTGTGGTTGGGTGGTATTCCATTGTATACAAGTACATGCACTTCATTCTCTTTATCCATTCTTCAGTTAAGGGACACTTAGGTTGTTTCTATTTCCTGGCAATAGTGAAGAGTGTGTAATAAACCTGGGCGTATAGCTGTCACTTTGACCTACTGATTTCCTTTCCTTTGGATAGGTACCCACCCATTAGTAGGATTGCTGAATCATATGGTAGTTCTATTTTTAAATTTTTGAAGAAGGTCCATAGTATTTTCCATAATGGCTATACAAATTTACCGTACATTCCCAGCAACATTGTGCAAGTGTTCTTTCTCTTTTCTCTACATCCTTACCAGAACTTGCTGGCTTTAGTCTTTCTCATAATGCTGATTCTTACGGGGGTGAGGTGATACCTTATTGTGGTTTTGATTTGCATTTCCCTGATGATTAGTGATGTAGAGCACTTTTTCATAAACCTGTTGGCTATTTCTCATTCTTTTAAGAAATGTTTATTTAGGCTGGGCCTGATGGCACATGCCTGTAATCCCAGCAACTCAAGGTGTGAAGGCAGGAGGATCACAGGTTTGAGGCCAGAGGCAGCCTATGTAACTCAGAAATACCCTGTCTGTCTTAAGATAAAAAATTAAAAACAGGCTGGGGTTGCAGCCCAGTGGTGGAACTCTCCCAAAGTATGTGTAAGACCCTGAGTTCAACCCCCCAAGTACTGCCAAAAACAAGAAAGAAAGAAAGAAAGAAAGAGAGAAAGAAAGAAAGAAAGAAAGAAAGAAAGAAAGAAAGAAAGAGAGATGGTATTTAGGTCTATTGCCCATTTTTAATTGGGTTATTTTGTTTTATTTATTTATCTTTGCTATTGAGTGTTCAGAGTTCCTTTTGTATTCTGGATACCGACCCATTCTCAGATACATGTTGTTATTGTTGTTAGGTGCCATCAAGTTGTGTCCAACTGAGAGCGACCCTCAGAGGGTTTTCAATGACTGCTTGTTTTCAGGAATGCCTCAGAAGTGGATTGCCACGTCCTTCCATTTTTGCATTTTGCACTGCTGGGAATTGAACTCAGAACCTTAGAGCCTGCAGAGCAGTGCTCTACCAACTGAGCTAAATCCCAGCCCTGTCAGATGCATAGTTTGCAAATATTTTCTCCCATTTTTTTAGGTTCTCTTCACTTTGTTGATTGTTTCCTTTGCTGTGCAGCAGCTTTTTAGTTTGATGTAGTTCCAATTGTTGCTTTTCTTTCCTGTGCTTTTGGGACCTTGTCCAAATACTCCTTGTCCATTCCAACACATTTCCTATGTTTTTTCTAGTTGTCTCATCATTTTAGGTCCTACATTGAACTGTTTAATCCATTTTGATATCATTTTGTACCTGGTGAGAAATAGGAGACTAATTTCTTTCTTCTGCATGTGTATATCCAAATTTCCCAGTATCATTTACTGAAGAGACTGTCCTTTCTCCAATGCATGTTCTTAATACCTTTGTTGAATATCAGTTTGCTGTAAATGTGTGGGTTGACTTCTTTGTTGTTGTTGTTGTTGTTGTTAGGTGCCATTGGGATTGCCTTGGGAGTGGATTGCCAGGCCCTTCTCCCATTTTTGCGGTGCTGGGAATTGAACTCGGGACCTCAGAGACTGCAGCACAGCGCTCTACCAACTGAGCTAAACCCCAGCCCGGGTTGACTTCTAGGTTCTCTATTATGCTCCATTGGTCTACATGTCTGTTTATGCCAGTACCATGCTGTTTTGATTACTACAGCTATGTAGTGTGCTTTCAAGTCTGATAGTGTAATGCCTCCTGCTTTGTTCTTTATGCTCAATATGGCTTTGGCTCTTCAGGGTTTTTTATCTCCACATATATTTCAGGATTTTTTTCTAGTTCTTTGAAGAATTCCCTTGGTATTTTCATAGAGATTGTATTGACTTTGTAGATTGCTTTAAGTAATATGGACATTTTAATAATTTTGATTCTTCCAATCCTTGAACACAAGATATCTTTCCATTTTTTGTGTATGCATCCTCTTTGGTTTCTTTCATCAATGTTATCAATTGCTTTTGGTTAGAAAGTTGTCATCCATATCTGATTTGTCATTTAAGCTTTTGGATAGTTAGAAAGTGACTCTAATTACAAAATTAATTATAGTTTTTTAATTGGTCACAGTTCCATAAAAGTACTAAGTAATTAAACTAGCAATCAATTGACTAACTCTTTTTCTGAACTCAGTGGTGGTAGAACCTGAAGCCCAGAGTAGCTAAATGAAGAAACATCCATTAAAGCTCAATAGACTTGATAAGCCCTTCCACAGTGCAATAACTTGGCCATGATAGTGCCATCTTTTGTTTTCATGAGAAGTCAGAGTGAGGTAATGAGCACCATCTGCAAACCCCACTCTAAACTTGGAAAAAAAATTTTTTTACCTCCCAGAGTCTTGGCTTTCTCTTGCTGTTAGAGTAATGATCCAGCATGGTGGCTCATACCTGTAACCACAGGCTGAGGCTGGAGGAGTACAAGTTCCACACACTAGCCTGGAATACATAATGAGACCCTGTCTCAAAAATCAAACAAACAAAAAAATTGAGAGTAATAACAGTGCAACTCTCAGAGTTTCTTTCGGGAAATAAAAGTATCTACTACATTAGTGTGTGCATGTAAATGAAATGAATATAGACATTTAAGTTGAAAAAAAAACTAGACTTTCCAACTGTGATAATGATATAGTTCTTACCTGTTTTCCAAACTAGATATTGATGCTTCCTTTCTACTTGATAAGATTACTCTAAACATGAGTTTATGTAGACTACCCAGCAATAAATTATAGAATTTTAGAATATGATTATTCTTATGCAGTGTTTGATGTTAGGTACCATCAAATTGTGTCTGACTCATAGCTCCCCCATGCACAATAGACAAAGCACTACCCAACACTGTGCCATACCTACTACTACTGTCAGTGCTTCTCTGCTATTCACAGGGATTTTGATGGCTGATTATTTTGGGAGTGGGCTGCTGGGTCTTTCTCCCAAGCCTACAGCACCCAGTAGTCCCAGGCACTCTTCTGTCCAAGGTCTAACCAGGCCAGACTCAGCTTAGCTTCTAAGATCAGATGAGATCAGATGCCACAGTGATATGACTGTAGACATAACAGTAGTAGCATATAACAAACTTTTCTAAGGATAGAAGGATGACATTAGAGAATTAGTATGTTAAAAAAAACACAACTTCAAATTAGATATTTGATCTCACTGCTGCTTATATCTATCTGCCCATGTCCTTCTACATAGGGTTTCTTGTACCACCAACACCAATCCATGAGGGTCCTGATGGCCCCTGGTCTTGTCTCTAGAATCCCAACACTCTTTTTTCATAGATGTCTAATCCCATTAGATCTTGAAAGCTAAGCAGGGTCAGGCCTGGTTAGTACTTCAATGGCAGACCACTTGGGAACACCAGGTGCTGTAGGCTTGAGAGAAGGATCTGGCAACCCACTCCCAAAAAACAATCAGCCATTGAAAACCCTATGAATAGCAGAGAAGCATTAACAATACTGTTTCACCTGTTGTAGGGAGGGTTGTTATGGGTTGACACTGACTTGACAATGGCACCTAACGACAACAATTCAAGAGAAGTAAAACTTATCCTCAAATCCCAAAGACATTGCCTGTCAGTAAGAAAGACAGCCTTCTACATTTTTATATGGAGCCATTTAGCACTTCTTTGTCCCTTCTCTAACAGGATTGAAGTAGAATCACAGGGTTCATGGAGATTTCCTCCAAAACTGAAATGCGATCTTCCCCAAAGATGAATTCTGTCACTACATCTAGAACAGGCACAGATTTTAAGTAAGTTGGCTTTTATATCCACTTAAGTACAAATAAATTGGCCAGGACTTAGGCCACCTAAGACGTGGCAATTTCCCAGGTGATCAGTGTTAGGTCCAGGCAAACCATGATTATAAGCAAATAATTATAAGCAAAGAGGCCTGGACAAGCTGCATTGAAGCCAACAACAGCAGGCAACAACAGGGATGAAGAAGCAGGTAGTATATCCTGGAAACAAGGCAGAGGACCAGGAAGTAAGGACATACAAAGATGGAAAGAGCGGTTCAGGAACAAGCAAGGAACCAATTTTGTTTGAGAATATGTGGGTGTTGGTTTAGTCTTTCCATACACCCACACTTATTTCCTTAGTTTCAGAAGTGTGATACCTAGTTAACAGTGTGAATATTAGCAGGGTGTGGTGATATACACCTGTAGTCTTAGTGACTTGGAGGACTAAGGCAAGAGGATCACAAGTTTGAGGCCAGAGGCAGCCAGTGTAATTTAGCAAGACTCTGTCTCAAAATTTTAAAAAATAAAGCAAAAAATGGGTTGGGGTACACCCCAGTAATAGAGCACTTATAAAGTATGTGAGAAGCCCTGGGATCTAACCCCAACTACCACACACCAAAAAAAAAAAAAAAAAGGAGCTCAAATATTTTTCTAACGTATGCCATCTAGGTGCAAGAGGCAATCCTAGTTTTGCCATAAATTTACTTTTCCAATGCCTGTGAGAAGTCATGTGATCATGACTACTGGATTTCCTGGCCTCACTTAATGCTTCATCTATGGGTGAGCGTAAGAGCTTATTACAGAGGAAGTTAAAGTAAGGTTAGCTGGGAGGTGTTGAAATGGTGGAAATTCCAGAGTTAGAACAAAGGTGAAAGGGCATGGGCTTGAGAGGAGGGCAGGATATAAAGACAGTGGCCCTGCCAGGGAGCTACTCCTTCGGGTCACCCCTGAGCCTCACTTCCTCTCCACAAAAACATGATACTCAAGGTACTGTGACTTTGATGTACTTAAATGGCTCCTCTCGCTCACTTCTTCCTTTCTCAGTCTCCTCATTTGGTCTCCTTTTAAGAGCTTCCTTCTCTGCTTCAAATGTGGTGTTTTAACTTTTCTCATAGCATCTGGACTACCTAATTAACTGCATATTAGTTTCAACAGTGTTTTACAAATATGAAACATGATTCTATTGTATGACACTAGAAAGAAAGTGAATCATAAGTTCACTGAACTTTAACCTCTTGGTTTTATATGTGTCCTTGGTAACATTGCCAGATTGCACTTTTAATTATCTGTTTGCTGTCACAGTCCCCTATAGTCATCTGGTAAGCTTTCTCAGGTAGTGAGCATCAAATATTAGTTTGGCATTCTAGAGAGCTTAGCACATTGAGTTCACAAGAACTCTTGAAATTTATTTATTAAACTATTGCATACTGTGCCTTAATGTATACACTAGTCACAGTTTTTTACTAAGAGCTACAAACATCATGAGAAAGTCAAACAAGCCAGAAAGACATTTGAGACTTAGATGAGCAGACAGCTCTCAGACACTGAGCAGCTGTGTGGTTATTTTACTTGTGCTCCCTTCCTTCCAGCGTCAGGGAAGGGTCACATGTGCCTTGGCTCAGGGGTGGTGGTCAGCACCTGTCAGAGGATCCCATGGGCCTCATCCTCCTCAGTCACCAGCAGCATGGCCTCCTGCCATCAATTCCACACCCACCTCCTGTGGTCTATGCTGGTGCCCCTTCTGGTCCCCAGGCACACACTCACACTTGAAACTCTAAATTTACTTGGCAGATCATCAAGTCGGTTCTTTTTCCCTTCCTTCCTCCCTCCTCTGCCCCTGTCTTAAACATCGTGTTTATCCCACTGTTTAGCAGCATGGAAATCAGTGTTGTTATTATTCTCCGCCTTAAACAGAAACATTCATACCAGCCCCCTTTCTTTTTCCCAACCACCTCCTCTCCTGCTTTCTCCCACTCCAAACCCCGCTCCTTTTCTACCAGAGCTTCAGAGACATACAGACTAGCCCCTCTTTTGGAAACAGAGGAATTCCCTGACTTGATAAATCTGGAGACCCTAAAAAGGGAACTAACTGGTGGCCATAGTGGAGGACTTTCACCTGGACACTGGTGCTACCTCTGCATCTCTCCTTTGGCACTGAGCTCAGCGTGAGAGGTTTCCAGATACCTCACATGTCCTAATCTAATAACTTTTCACCTTGCCACTAATATGTGTTAATGAGGGATCTGAAGCTCTGAGAGACAAAGGAAGTTGTGCAATGATGTGCTCACTAGAACAGGGAGGGTAGGCTATTTGCCATTTTACTAAGAGGCCAAGGAAATAGAGAAATGCCCCTTAAGACTGAGTGTTTTTAAGCTATACATACTATATGTTCTCTTGTGAAGACAGGTAGAAAATAAAATAATTGTCTCATTTAGGAATCCAAGAACTTGATATGTAAAGGAACTGCAAACTACTCTGCTACTCCTTATGAAATGCAAATCAACCTCTTCTGTAGGTTTTAATTAACTGGCTTGTTGGTAGAAGCACAATGGTCTTCTCTGGTATGATCCCAAGGCTCATTATGATCAATAATTTCACAGTGATCCCATTGTTGTTGCTCAAAAGTCTGCTCCTCCTCTTATGTTCCTTCTCTTGCTGAATGGCACTGTCATTTTCCCATCCAGAACCTGGGCCACGGCATTAGTCTCCTACCTGCCCTTGTCTACCTGGCTCCAATCCATTCTCCACAGAATGGCTACAGAGACCCTTCCAAACACTGTTCTGATCATATCTCTCTCTATCCTTATAACAGCACCATGGCTCCTCATTGACATCTCGGTGTTCAGCATGACATAATGTTCAGCATTCAGTTCTAGGCTACAAGTCCATTCTTCTCCCTTGTCCCCGGCATGTAGCTGTGCAACTGAATTGTACCAAATTCATGTCACCTTCTCACCTTTAAGTCCTGGCCCACAGGGCTACCTCTGCTTTTAGCCTCCACTCTCATCCACTGTACCTGCACCTGGCTGACTCCTGTTTTCATACCCAGATCAGGTATCAATGTCTCCCCACAGATCTTGTTTTAACAAATAAAAATAAACTGATTAACTTAATATTTTATTTGACTGATATGTCCTAAATATTATCATAATATTGAAACAGTGATATCAATATGTTGGATATTGATTCAGCATGTAGTGTATATTTTACAATTATTGAGATGCATTATATTCTTTTTTCATACTAAGTCTTCAAAATTCAGTGTTTATTGTAGTCTTATGACAAATCTTAATTTGGACTAGCCACATTTCAAGTGAGCTGTAGCCATATTGGGGGGTAGTACCATACTGGACATAACACCACCAGAGCATTAACCATCACTTGGAGCTCTCTTCTCTCTTCTCTTCGGTGGCCCTGGGCACACCTCCTCTTCTCTCAGGGCCATCACATTCTCTGTCAAGGCAACATGCATCTCCTTCTAAAACATTTATTTAACTTTTCTTCTGCTCTCTCTGGCTTTTCCTTCACTTGAGGAATGTTCTAATCTTAGGCCAATTTACTCAAAGAACTAAAGTTTCTCCAAGTTCCTTTCTAGGTATATCTAAACGGAGTTAGACAGGTGTATACCTGGGGACTAGATAAGGGGCAGATACCTCAAATTTCCCAGGAACTATTCCTTAAAGACAAACTATCTCTTTACAATAAACCTTGTCTATAATTCTTCACTTAAAAAAAAAAATAGGAACCACTTGGAAGGTTAGGGGTATAGCTCTATCGTCAAGCACCTGCCTAGCACAAGGCCCTGGGTTCAGCACTGCAACAAATAGAGGGAAAAAAATGTCACTGAGATATCTGAATGAAAAGAGAATCCCATGCTAGGCCTCCTGGGGTTTTCATTCTGGAGAAAGTCTAATTCTGATGGTGGAGAGCGGGAGCCAAGAATGCTCACTTCCCACAGGATTCCCAGGTGGTTCTGATGTACATGTTCCTCAGACTGCTGTCACTGTTATTGTTGTTAGGTGCCAGATTACACCTTTGGAAATATGGGTAAAATACCTAAATCCCTTGATTTTAGAGTTAGTCCCACAGTGTTACCAGAGTTTAAGGCAAAGCCCTACTACCAGGAATAAGGTGGGCCATCCATCTGAATATAACAACCAAAGAGATGAGTAATGATGAAAAGCAGAGAAAGGAGATTTAATTAATGTGCACATCGCTGTTGTTGTTAGGTGCCGTGGAGTCGGGTCTGACTTGTAGCGACCCTACATACAACATAATGAAACATTCCCCAACACTGTGCCATGCCAGGCACTATTGTCAGTGCTTTTCTTCTATTTATAGGGTTTTTAATGGCTAAGCATTTGAGGAGTGGGCTTTCAGGTGCTTCTCCCAAGCCTATAGTACCCAGTATTCCCAGGCAGTCTCCAATCCAAGCCCTAACCAATCTGGCCCCAGATCTGCAGCCAGGGTGGTACGGCTATAGACACATTGGGGAGGGGAACAAATAAAAGAGTCCAGTAACCCCAAGTTGGTCTTCAGGAAACCTGCACAGTCTTTAGGTTTCAGTAGAGGAGGGGTGGTGGCAGGGACAAGAGGTATGCATAATTAAGCAGTCTTCCTCAGAGTGGGAATTTAGTTCTGGTCTTGAAAGGTGATTTCAGGAATTTCAAGAAGCTATTGTCCACTGTCAGCTGTCATCGCTGGAGGGGTTATTTGCAGTCTTTTATCAATTAAAGTTTCCCAGATCCAAAGTTTCTGCATGTTTAGGACAAAGTCTGGAGATGCCTCTTGGGGGTCTGGAACAGGACACTTGTGGGCTCCAGTGAGGACTCAAGGCATTTCTGTAATGGCAGTTTGAGTGCCTTAATACAACAGGAGTTTTTGTCCTGATTCCATCCCATTTAAGAGCTCTGAAAATTAGCAAATTCAACTGGCTAGGTCTCAGTCTCCTCCCCTGCACAGAGTATCCACTTAGAGACTTGTGGGTGTTAAATGCATGATGTATTTGGTGCATATCCAACAATGGCAGCTCTTGGAGATCTGAATGCACCTCACACCCAGCCATCCCCACTTCGTAGTGAAATGTCCTCCATCTTCCCCTTGAACTTTCTGTGCTTCCCACCACCATCACTCATTGTGTTCTGTTGTCATCATCTGTTGGCCAACATGTGTCCTCAGCTCTACCAAGGACAGGGCCTGACTATTGTGCATTTCCACATCCCTGTGCTTAACACACAGTAGGTGCTTAGTGAACGTCACTTTTTAGAAGTAGAACTAACTTTGGTTGATTAGTTTTCCTCTAGAGAAGCAAACTCTATACCTCAAGCTCTTCTAACAAAAAGAAGTGTGCAAATAACAAAGTGGAGGGCACACTGCTCTAACCCTCTTCTCTCTGAAGTCTGTCACAGAAAGCTTTGCCTGCATGATCCATGGCTTGAAAGTGGAACACCTGACAGATCACGTAATTCAGAGGAGCAAGAGGATGATTCTGGATTCTCTAGGTGTTGGCTTCCTGGGAACAACCACAGAAGTGTTCCAAAAAGTCAGCCAATATAGTAAAGTAAGAAGCTCAATGTTTACTTTAAAGATAAAAGAAATGTGTATGCATGCCTACTCTCAGGCAAACCAGAAGCATATGCCCATATTTGGTTTACTCTATACTTAGTTTTGTAGATAGTACCTGCTGTGTTTCAGATAGTACTTGATGTATATATATCATTGTTCTATATAGTTTTATGATTCTTTCTTACTATCTGATTTTTAAAATTCATCCATATCCAGTACTAAGTCAGTTAAGATCATTCACTAGTAATATCTTACAGTTTACTATTATTATGACTGAAAGCACATTTCAACATAAAAGTCATAGAAGCAAAAGCACCTACCACAGACCATTTGTTCATGCAAAGACTTTAAAATTCTCTGGAGAAAAGTCTGGTCAATTCTGCAGAGCAGAGAATGGGCAGGTTCAGGGGAGATGTACAATTCATTCTCCGTAAGATGTACTCAGTGTAGGTGGTTAGTCTTCCACTGCAGTCTGCACCCCAAGAGCAAATAAGAGTTAATTCAGACTCACCTCCCTGGAGCACATCTGGATCCTGACCTGGATCTGATAGGGACTGAGCAACCCTCTCTATTCTCCCATCCCTGGGTAAGGTTGTGTATTCTTCTATAAAGAAGGGAGAATCCCAATCACCAAGGCTTCTGTTTACTACAAGGGTTCACATAAGGACTATTAATATAAACCCTTCAGTGATAAAAAGCCACTTTTAACATGCTTAGTTGGTAGGTTGTGTTCACTTTATATCACTGATTAGTGTTCTTCTGTTCCAGATCTACAGTTCCAGTACCAATGCATCCAGCACTGTTTGGGGTCGGCCAGACTTTAAGCTCCCACCTCCATATGCTGCTTTTGTTAACGGTGTGGCTGTAAGGAAGTTTACAAATCTTTTCAACTACTGTTGTTAGGTTAAGTGCCATCAAGTCAGGTCTGACTCATAGTGACCCTACAAAAGAACAAAACTGTACAGTTTCGTACAGTACAGTACAGTACAGTACAGTACAGTACAGTATAGTACAATTCCCAGACACTGTACTATACCTGGCACTGTGCCAGTGCTTCTCTACTATTAAGCAGTGCACCAACTGAGCTAAACCCCAGCCTTTTCAACTATTAGATCTTCGATAATAACTTTAAAAACAGGAAATATCTTAGAAATTGCCTGACTTCCATACTTTACATATAACATGATTGAAGTCAGTGATGAAATGGCCTGTCTCTCTCCTACATTGTAATTTCATTTTTCATGTTTCTAAAACAAATTGATGTTTTCCAAACAAATTGTGGACTAGAGGAAATGAAAGGAGTTCCATTAAAAACACCTCCAAGGTCTTTTTAAACCTTGAATATATTTTACAAAAAATGTGAAACCCAATATCCAGGCACAATTCCTTCTCAATTCTTTCTGTTGTCTGTACCCATTTCTAACCAGTAATGTTCTCTTCATGCACTCAACAGATATTTGAGAAACAATGGCCATATGGTATCTATATTTTCTGAATGAAAATTAGTACTTCTCATTTGACAGATGATTTTTACATTTTTCCTATATGTCAGGAGAAATCTAACAGATATAATTTGGACATAAACACATTGGGATTCCTGAGATACTTTTATCATTTATGAAAACAATAGCTCATCATAGTGAAAGTCAAATTCAATGGTACATTCACAAGTAAGAAATACACAAGCTACATCAAGTAAACATAAAATCTATTTTTAAATGAACTTCTGATTATTACTATTTAATATATGGGGGGAAATGGCTGGGATGAAGGGAAATAAAGCCTTATGGCAGAAAATAATGATTAAAAATATAGCTTAATAGTTAATCTAAGTTTGAGAGTTCTTGTACAACTTCTCTAAAAGCTTGAGAGTACTTCATAATATTCAAAAATATATGACCTCATATGTAGTAAATTAAATTAAACTTTTACTATGACCTGTTTAAAGAGTGGGTCCGGATGGGAGAATACAGATCTTCCAGGGGCTCTAGCTACCTGCCTAAGTCCAAGATCCTTGGTGCTCACAAGCTGCTCTCCAAGGTCCTGCTTTTCTCTGAGCAGAGAAACAGAGTCTTTCCTAGTGCTCAGCCATGGGACTAAGAATTTCAGTCAGTTTTCAGGTTTTCATTTCAGAAAACCCAACACAGCCAACAAGGTTATTGCTAACTTAAATCCTTACTGGTCCAAAAGCCAATGGATTCAGGGAGATTTTTAAGGGTTTTGTTTGCATCCATTTATGCAGATTCACTCAATGGATTTTGATGACACATGGCACCCTGCCACCCATCCTTCTGGGGCCGTTGTTCCTGTCCTCACAGCTTTATCAGAAGCCCTCCCTCAGAGTCCAAAGTTTTCTGGCCTTGACCTGCTGCTGGCTTTCAATGTTGGTATTGAAGTGCAAGGCCGATTAATGCATTTCTCCAAGGAAGCCAACAACATACCAAAGAGGTAAGGAGAGATTTTGTGGCATTGAGAAGCAGCCACCTTGCCCTTCATCCATCACTGACTATCTCTATAAAGCTTTCTGGCTTACAGGCTGGCTGAGCTGAAGATGGTAACATTAGTGCTGGTAGATACATGGATTCCAGTCACATACCAAATCCTAGGTCCACAGTGTGACTTCAGAAGCAGTAAAGAAAATTTCCTTTGGGTTTATAAAGCCAATTATACAACCACAACCATGGAAACATTGGGAGAAAAATCAGGGTGACTCATGTTATTCTGGCATCCAGGGGTACTCTGAGTATTCCTGATCCCATCCTCAGAGCAGGATCTACTCTGACATTCACCAGTATCCTTATATTAATGACAGCATCCACAATACCCTAACCCTCTCTGTTCATCCCATTGGTCAAAAATGGCCAAAAGTTGGCTGTGCCACATTCAATTTGTTTATTTTGCCACTTGGTCCAGCCTACTAGGAGAGGAATGCACTGTGGTAATGGACAATGAACTTTCACAGTTTCTATAAAGACCTCAATTCTTACAATCACTTCTGCAACCAACAACCTTTGCCTTTATAGCAATAACTTTAACAGTACCATTTATAAAGAACTTGGTATGTGTTAGGCACTGTTGTTAACAGGTGAATTCATTCAAAGCTCCCAAACCCTATGAACGAGAAACATCACCATTAGCATCACCATTTTATGTAAGGGGGAAAAATAAAAGAAAAAAACAGGTACAGAGAAGTTGAATAACTTTCCTAAGATCCCACAGCTAATAAGTGGGAGAGCAGAGATTTGGACCAGGCAGTAAGACTCCATCACTGATGCCCTTGGTTGCTATGCAATACTGCTTTCTGGTGGCCAAGGTTTGTAAATCTCCAATTCTGCTTTGTTTTTCAGATTCCATCCCCCTTCAGTGGTAGGAACTTTGGGGAGTGCTGCTGCTGCATCCAAGTTTTTAGGGCTCAGCTTGATGAAGTGCCAAGAGGCTCTGGCTATTGCTGTGTCTCATGCTGGGGCACCCATGGCAAATGCTGCCACTCAGACCAAGCCCCTTCACATTGGAAATGCCGCCAAGAATGGGATAGAAGCTGCTTTTCTGTCCATGCTGGGTCTCCAGGGAAACAAGAAGATCTTGGACCTGGAGGCAGGGTTTGGGGCCTTCTATGCCAACTACTCCCCAAAAGTCCTTCCAAGCCTGGATTCCCACATTTGGCTACTGGACCGGCAGGATGTGGCCTTCAAGAGCTTCCCTGCACATTTGGCTACCCACTGGGTGGCAGCTGCAGCTGCAGCTGTGAGAAAGCACCTTGTGCTCTCAGACAGAGCCCTGCTGCCTGCTGACCACATCGAGAAAATTGTGCTCAGGATCCCAGATGTCCAGTATGTAAATAGGCCCTTCCCAGATTCGGAGCATGAAGCCCGTCATTCCTTCCAGTATGTGGCCTGTGCCATGCTGCTTGATGGTGGCATTGCTGTACCATCCTTCCACAAATGCCAGATTGATAGGCCACAGGTGAGAGAGTTGCTCAGGAAGGTGGAGCTGGAACACCCTCCAGACAACCTGCCAAGCTTTAACACGCTGTATTGCGAGATAATCGTCATCCTCAAGGATGGATCGACCTTCATGGAGCGCTCTGATACCTTCTATGGTCACTGGAGGAAACCACTGAGCCAAGAGGACCTGCAAGAGAAGTTCAGAGCCAATGCCTCCAGCACACTGTCCTGTGAAAGGGTGGAAAGTATTATACAGGTGGTAGAAAATCTGGAAGACCTAGAAGACTGTTCTGTTTTAACCACACTTCTGAAAGGACCCTCTCCTCCAGAGAAAGCTTCAAAACTAGTCAGCATGTAATCATTCCACCACACAATCTCACCCATGGCTTAACAACATCTAAATGACTTTGCATTTGAGGGATTTCAATGATTTGCTGCTTGTCTGCCCACAAATAAACAAAGCGAAGTAGAAAGTGCCCAGAAACAGAACTATGTATATCTAGAAGTTTTGTTCTGTAAATTTTGCAGGACCTTTCAAATTAGCTTGAAGATAATATAAAAATAATTCTTTTTGTTTCTTGAATAAGTATTGACAGGTTAAAGTTTAAGCTACCTGTGATTTGTTAATTGAGTAATATTTTCAGAGGAATTATTCGTGAACTTCATAAATCTCAAGGCTGCAGAAAGGGATGAACTTGTGTGCTATTTGCTGCCAATGGAACAGGGCTCTAGTCTGTGCCACAACAGATTTCTTAGCCAATAGATTATTGTCCAGCCCTCCATACTGCAAGGGGCAATTTGAGGGATCAGTGTATTCAAATCCTGCCTCTGCCACTTACTACATGTAGATCCAAGCATGTTGCCAACTATTCTTCTGCTTTAGTTCCTCTATTTGTAAATTAAAATAAAAAGCAGCCTGGAAAAAAGAAAGACAGTCTGGCTCTAGAAACAATGGTCTTACTCTTTACAATATATCACCTTTTAGCACAAAAAATTTTTAAGAAAAATGTCACAGATGAGAAGTCAGAAAAACAATAAAGAATGAAAATAGAGGAAAAAGAGGTAAATGTGTCAGTGATTAGATATTAACTGTATAAAATAATACAAATATCCTATGGTGTTAAGGGCTGGGATTTAGCTCAGTGGGTAGAGCGCTGCGCTGCAGTCTCTGACGCCCCGAGTTCAATTCCCAGCACTGCAAAAATGGGAGAAGGACCTGGCAATCCACTCCCAAGGAAATCCCGAAGCACTCAGCCATTGAAAACCCTATGAAGGTCACTATGAGTCGGATACCGACTCGACAGCACCTAACAACAACAACAACATGGTGTTAAAAATGCAACATTAGCTGTCATGGTTAATGTGTTCTAAATTTCTGGTGTTGCTTGCGAAAAGGGCAATGCTCTTAACTCCAGAGGTTGACTTATAAGCATTCATGTTAAAATTGCTAGAGTCACCATTTGAAAACTGCAATAGAATGTATCACTTCCACAGTAGTTTTTCTTTCTGTTGTTAGGTGCATTGAGTCAGGTCCAACTCATAGCAACCCTATAGACAAAACACTACCCAACACTGTGCCATTCCAGGCACTCTGTCAGTGCTTCTGTGATATTCATAGCATTTTCAATGGCTGACTGTTTGGGGAGTGGGCTGCTGGGGCCCTTCTCCCAAGCCAACAGCCCCTGATATTCTCAGGTGGTCTACCACCCAAGGACTAACCAGGCTTGACCCTGTTTAGCTTCAGAGATCAGACAGTATTGGATGCCAGGGCAGTATGGCTGTAGGCTTCCAGAGTAGTAGGGGAAGAAAAATAAAATAATTGAAGGAAAGAAAGAAAGGAAGAGCAAATAAATATAAAAAAGACAGAATATACAGAAAACGCCCTATAAAATGGCAGAATTCCAAATTCCAAATATATGTATAATAAAAAAGAGTAACTAGACAAAATGTTCCAGTTAAATAAGACCAAGATTGTTTGAATATACTTTTTAAAAAAGCTTAAGAGCTTTATTGATGTCTAATTTACATATAATTAATTCACCCATTTTAAGTGTATAATCTGAGGACTTGTAGTTAATTTATACAGTTGTGCAAACATGACAATCCAGCTTTAGAATATTTTCACTATCTCCCAAAATTCCCTTGTTCCTACTTGAAGTCAATCCCCATTCCCATCTTTAGCCCTTGGCAAGCAATGATATTTTATTATTGTTGTTGTTATTGTTGTTTAAACTTTATTAGTGATTTTTAATGTACAACTTAATGGGTCTCATTATGACATTTTCATATGTACATTTCATTGTATGTTGCTCATGTTAACTTCTCCCATACCCTCTCATGATCCTACTCCCCCATCCCCTCCCTTCCCACCAATGCTCTCCTTCCTATTTGCATGTCTTTTTTGTGAGTATAAACAATGAACTTTTTATCTATAGTTTTGTCTTTTCTGGACATTTCATATAAATTGAATCATATAATAGGTAGTCATATATGCCTAGAAAAATCTTTTAACATAATGGTTTTTGAGATACTTCCTCATGCATATCAGGAGTTTATTCCTTTTTATGGCTAAATAGTATTCTATTGTATGGATATACTACATTTTGTTTACCCATTCCCTAATTAATAGACAGTTGGATTTTTTCTAGTTTGAGCTAGTAAGAATAGTGCTTATAAGAATATTGACATACAAGTCTTTGTATGGCTATGTTTTCATTTGTCATGGATAGATACCTAAGAATAGGAACAATAGGACATTTGGTAAGTAAGTTTAATTTTATTTTTAAAAAAAAGTTTTCCAAAACATCTCTATCATGTTCTATATCCACTAGCAATAGAGAAGGGTTCCAGTTTGTCCTTATACTCACCAACCCTTGAAATAGTCTTTTTTATGTTGTTATAATAGTGAGCATATAATGGTATCACATTGTGGTTTTAATTTTTATTTCCCTAGGGACCAGTTCTTGCCCACTTCTGCCAGTTCTTTTCATTAGGCTTTCTTATTGTTGAGTTGCAAAACTTCATTATATTATATATTTTAGGTATAATTCCTTTAGCAGATATGAATTTTGTTAAAATTTTCTCCCACTCTGTGCCTTATCTTTCAATGTATCTTGAAAACCAAAAGTTTCAAATTTGGATCAAATCCATGTTAACCTTTTTTAACTTTTTTGTTGTTCCTGCTTTGGGTATCATCAGAAGGCTTTTAAAAAATCCTTGTACTTTATATAAGACACATAAGAATACATAAAGGCCAAAAGTAAAAAGCAAAGGGAACTATTCATGGAATATTAACAAAAGAAAGCTAGGACAAATGTTAATATTAGACAAAACAGAATCAAACAAAAACTATTACTAGAAATAAAGAGCCTGCAGCCATTACCCCCTGGCATCTGATCCTGTCAGATCTCAGAAGCTAAGCAGGGTCGGCCTGGTTAGTACTTGGATGGGAGATTGCCTGGGAATACTGAGTGCTGTAGGCTTGGGAGAAGGACCCAGCAACCCACTCCCAAAAAACAATCAAGCCATTGAACAAGCCATTGAAAACCCTATGAATGGCAGAGAAGCACTAACATAGTGCCAGGCATGGCACAGGGTCAGGTAGTACTTTATCTGTTGTTCATTGTTGTGGCTGTTGTTGTTAGGTGCCATCGAGTTGGTATCCTACTCAGAGTGACCCTACATACAACAGGCGAAACACTATTGTCAGTGCTTCTCTGCTGTTCATAGGGTTTTCAATGGAGGATTGATTTTTGGGAGTGGGTTGTGGGGTCCTTCTCCCAAGCCTACAGTATCTGGTGTTCCCAGGAGGTCTCCCATCCAAGTACTAACCAGGCCCGACCCTGCTTAGCTTCCAAGATCTGACAGGATTAGATGCCACAGGGCTATGGCTACAGGCTCTGTTTTTCATAAGGTTGCTGTAAGCAGGACCTGACTCAAGGGCACCTAACAACAACAGCAGAAATAAAGAGGGTCACCACATAATGATAAATTCAAATTGCTAGTTAATTAAAATAATCTACCAATTTTAACATTTCTCTCATGAATTGATATTTCAAGGAAACCAGAAATAGACTCTAAAACTTAAATATGATCAACATATGTTTACATTTACATAAAAGGAATTCTGCACCCAGAAACTAGAAAATTCACAATCTTTTAAAAAAATTCATGATATTTACAAAAGAGGGCCACAAACTGAGACATACAGAAAGTTTCAACAACTTTTCAAAGAACTGGATCATAAATATTATTTTCTCTAATCATAATGCCATTAAGTTAAGAATCAATACAAAAATAGATAATTAGAAAATCCCAGAATATAAGGAAATCTTTCTCTAAATAACTCTTGGATTGCAGAAGAAATTATAATGAAATTATAGAACACTTAGAGCCTATAACAAAAATACTAGACATCAAAAATTGTAGGGAAGTAGCTAAAACTGTACTTAGGAAAATATAACATTTCCATAGTTGGCTTTGTACCATTTGGATTACACTATACCATAGGATGCCTGCAGCCATAGCCCTGTGGCATCCGATCCCATAAGATCTCGGAAGCTAAGCAGGGTCGGGCCTAGTTAGTACTTGGATGGGAGAGCGCCAGGGAACACCAGATACTGTAGGCTTGGGAGAAGGACCTGGCAACCCCCTCCCCAAAATCAGTCTGCCATTGAAAACCCTATGAACAGCAGAGAAGCACTGACAATAGTGTTTCACCTGTAGTACACAGGATTGCTATGAGTCGGATACCAACTTGACGGCACCTAACAACAATAACAACAACATACCATAGGACACCTCATGTGACTAATGGATTTGAGCAAAGCCAATCAAAGAGAAGGTAAATAAGGTGACTTCTATTGTAACCTTTAGGCAAAATTTAATTATTATCCTGTCTTAGTACATTGCACAAATTCCTAGGGATACCATCTACTAATAATATTCTCAGACAGTCCTTGACAGGTGCCTCTGATCAACAGCAATGGGTGGAGAAGAAAATCCCCCGTCCAGGGTAAACAGCATCCATGTAACCTTGATATTGGCTACTATGTCCACTGAGTTAACCAAAGGCAGAGAAAATGCAGAAAGATGTTGGTCTATAGAGAAAACTTCAGGCTCCTCTTCACTGACAGGCCTGTGTACCAATCTCCCACACCTAATCCACACAACAAAGTCCAGGAAGTGGGGTGGATCTCAACTCCCCACATTTCTCTCTGCAAGATGATTGCGACTATGATTCCTTTTATAAGAGTCAAAAGCTAAAGCATTTTTAGTAAGTGTGCTAGTGAAGACCTTTCATTGGAATGGCAGGATTAAAGATGAGCCTTTAGTGGGGCACCTTGACCTATGTCTGTAATCCCAGCAGTCAGGAATTGTGTGGGAGGAGGACTGTCAGTTAGAGGCCAGCCTGGGCTACAAAGTGAGATCTTGTCAAGAACAGGGAAGGGAAGGGAAGGGAAGGGAAGGGAAGGGAAGGGAAGGGGAGATGCGGGCTTAGGGACTCTAAAGTCCAGGCATTTTGGCAAATGCTCACTTTTCCTGTTTCATTTCCTTGGGAAGAATAACCAAGGATGCTGCTCAGCTGGCTGCAGTGTCACAGGCCCTCTGTGCAGGAAAATAAGCCCTCCACAAGGACCGGCCAGATCATTCAAGAGACACTCACGCTTAGGCTAGGACAAAGGCTAGGACAAAGGCTCCAGCTCACAGACAGGTTCATTCCAGCCCCTTCCCAGCATTACTTCAGCCGTAGCCTGCATCCAGGGCCCTGAGTGGAAGTCAATCACCAGACACAACTTGGCCAGCTCTCAAGGAGTGCTAGTGCCCCCCATGGTGTATGTTTTGGGGATCCCCAAGACATGCACACCTGGGGTGAGTCCCTAGAAGGATTTAGCATACAGTCGTCCTTATGGCTTACATTTATTACAATGAAAGGAAACATAGCCGAAACAGGAGAAAAAGACCCCAGCAGGGTCTGGAGCAATCCATGCACAGCCTTGCAGTGCTTTCCCCCACCTTCAGGGAGACATGTTGAGCAGGCTCCTTTTCTCAGCAGTGGAAAACTCAGTAATGTGCATGCAGTGTTTCTACCTCAGGAGAGACAGCCCTCAGGGGTTCATTAGTGGCTTGTTACATAGACACCTCTGCCTAGCAATAATCAGAATTCCAATCTCAAAGAAGAAAAAGAGGTCTCCAGCAGAAATCACATTGTTTCCAGTGGGCGGTTCTTATTAGTCAGGGAGCGGGTCCCATGCCAAGGTCCCAGACACCAGCCAAGGGCCAGCCTCATAAGCAGCCCTGTTTAAAGCAGCACCCTCAGGCCTGCCATCTTATCTCTTTCCTGCACAGCTATTCTCACCCTGAAGCCTCTTTCCTTCCTACTTCTGTGGCTTTGTTGGGTAGAAAAATATTACAGAAAAATTGGACTTCTCCTTCACATTAGGAATTACCACTGCGCTGTTACACTTGAGCTTCAAGAAGCTATGTGCTTTATATTATTAGCTAAACTTGATAGCCCCAGAAGGCTTAAAGCTACACAGACCAAAGAGCTCTAAGGACTTCTTGAGCCCAGTCATTTAAAATGAGACATTTAAAATGAGCCTTTGTCCTAGCCTAAGCGTGAGTGTCTCTTGAATGATCTGGCCGGTCCTTGTGGAGGGCTTATTTTCCTGCACAGAGGGCCTATATGAGTTTAAAATGAGATTTTATAAAGTATATTAGATGACAACTTTGTACAGAAGGCTTCATCAGAAAAAGAGATCACAATCAGGTAAGTGTTCTATAATAGCCTTGCTGTTGTTGTTAGGTGTTGTCCTGTCTTCTCCAACTCATAGTGACCCTCATAGAGTTTTCAATGGCTGATTGTTTCCAGATTGCCTCAGGAATGGATTGCCAGGTTCTTCTCCCATTTTTGTGGTGCTAGGAATTGAACTCGGGACATCTGAGACTGCAGAGCAGCACTCTACCAACTGAACTACATCCCAGCCCATAATAACCTTAGGGACCACATAAAGGTCTGTGTTATCTTAGGTACGGACACTGTTTGGGGATGCTGTATAAATGGTGGGATGTTACTTAGTTCAACACATTATATTTCCTTTTTTTTTTTTCCTATTTTTTTTCTTTAAGAGAGAGTTAAGTTTGTTTCATTTTTTTTGTCTTTTGTTTTTTAAGACAGAGTCTCACTATATATCCTTGGCTGGCCTGAAAATTGTTGTGTAGTTCAGGCTGGTCTTGAACTTGTGGCAACCGTCCTGCCTCAGCCTCCCCAGTACTGGGATTACAGGCATGCACCACCATGTCCAGATCAACATATTATATTGAGGGCTTAATACATGCCAAAGGATGTGCTTGGTGCATGTTATAGAGAGATGAACAAAACAGGCTCAATCTCCTGCTCCCATAAGCTGACAATCTAGTGTCAGCAGAGAGACAATAAGCAAAACAAGAAATAGGATAAAGAACATCTTCAGTGCCTGCCTCAGTGCTTTGGGAAGGCTCTGGTTCCTGCGTTCCTTCCCTGGTAGGAATGCCAGCTTCTGGGAGCAAAGTTAGGTTCAAGGCCCAAGAGATCCCACAGCATGTGAGCCTTCACTTAATGGAACTGATAGCTTGCTGGTGTTCCTGGGCTATAACCTTCCTGGGGTAGAACCTATGACCACAAAAGACTTGTGGCAATGCAGAAAAGTAGCTTCCCTGTCAACTCAGTACAAGGCTATCAGGAACCCCAGGTTGGAGCAAAATCACCTCACCATAACAGCACTAACAAGCTGCTTGTGCTAAAAAAATGCATTGATTTCTCACTTAGACACACAAGTGTCCCGTTCCAGATTCACAAGAGGCATCTGAAAGTTTCCTGACCTTGTCCTAAATCTGCAAGCATTTTGGATTCAGGGAACATTGACTGATAAACATCTTTTTGACAAGACTGATACTATTCCTCAAGCAGTGACAGCGATAACTTCTTGGACCCACCCTGCAGAACTGAGATAATGGTCAACCAGACCACACTCAGACCATAACTGCTTAATGCACACCTCTTGCCCTTTCCCCAAGTTCTTCCTCTACTTAAGCTTAAAGCTCATGTTGGTTCCTCAAAGTCTAATTTAGGGGTCACTGGACCCCTCTATCTGCTCCTCTTCCCAAAGTGCGTGTTGATTAAATCTCCTTTCTCTGCTTTTCACCGTTACTGGTCTCTAATTGGCATATTGGACAAGGGTGGCCAAGTCTAGTTTGTTGGGACTCATGGGCCTGGGGTTTTGCCCTAAAACTCCAGTAATAACAAGCAAGAAGAGGCTGTTTGTCTTTCCAACACAATTTGCAAGCATGCCCAGTTATGTACACATGTGTGTAGGTATCAACATGAAATTGACCAGCAATATTGCAGTTTTTAAATTATTTGGAAAGTGCTTCACCCATCTTCTCTTCTCCCACCCTATGAAAGAATAAATAGAGAAAGAAAAGAAAACACCACAGGAATAATTCACAGAAAGTAATAATCCAATAACTATCTCAAGTTCTTTTCTATTTTATTTTATTTTATGGTACAGGTGATGGAACCCAGGGCCTCGGTGCATGCTAAGCAAACACTCTACCAAATAGGCTAAACCCCCAGCCCCTCTCAAATGCTTTTTAAAAATACAGTTTTACTCTGAACCAAACTTGAAATATTTAGGATCACATTGTGATGAATATCCTAGCTTATATCTTTAGGATTTCATATTGTTGACACAAATTTATTATTTTTATGTTATTAGGTTAAAATAAGCCCTAATGTCTATGAATTCCACTTGCTACAAGGGCCACAGTAAAGTTAGGCAAAATACCTAATGATTGGGCCTATATTTTAAAGTTGTCATCAACTTTTTATGAAAAGGTCTCTGACCAACTTTGACAATTACAGGTCACCATACTGACTTTTGAAAACAAAATGAATGATTCCAAGTCATTACAACTCTAGAAGACTTTAATGCTATTTTTACACTATAATCATACGTGTTCCTACTGCTGTGCACTCTCATTCTATGATCATGTTAGTTGAACATATGTGACACGGTATAATAATTTGAGATTATTATCCAATGTACAATAATCAAATCATATGCTTTCATTCTTTAAGAGTTGCCTTTTCAGCAGCCTTAATTAATCTTGGCTCCTATGTCTTTGCAGGCGGGTTTGGAGTGGTCCAGAATGCCCTGGATACAAAGGGCTGCACTGTCAACAGTTCTATGAAGGACCCTTCACATTTCCTTCCTGCCAGGAGATCCCAGCTGCTGCTTCGCTTCCCTGGCTTGGCAGCTGAAACCCTTTTGCTTGTGGAGTCTAAGTGATCAGGGTGGTAATGCAGAGGGAGAGGAAGCAGATGAAAAACTCCCGGCCAGGTAACCATGTTCTGCAGGGGTTTCTCTCTTCCTTCATCCTGATGAATGTAAATACGATTTCTTTGCTGACAGCTTAACAAATTGTTTTTTACTATGGGACTGCAGAATTTGAGGACTGACCTTAGGGTAGGGATGGGAGTGGAAGAAATTGTGGTTTAAGGTGTTAAGAGCAGATGACTTTTTCAAAATACATTGACTTACTTGGTAAGAAAAAAAGAATTCAATAGAGCAATTCTCTTGCATTATATGATTCAGATGTGTGAGTCAAATTGTGTGTGCTTTAAGTTTTTTCCTATTAATTCGACCAAATTTAGCTTTCATTTCTCTTGTTGTGGTTGTTAGGTGCCATCAAGTCAGGTCCAACTCACAGTCACCCTATGTATAAGAGAACAAAACACTCCCTAACACTCTGCCAGGTACATGACCTTTTTTATGTTTAAGCCTAGTGTTGCAGCCACTGTGTCAATCCATCTAGTTTAGGGTCTTTTTTTTTTCATTGACCCACCACTCTCCCAAGCATGATGTCCTTCCCCAGGGATTGGTCCTTCCTGACAATACATCCAAAATATGTAAGGTGCAGTCAAGCCATCCTTGCTTCCAAGGAGCACTCTGGTTGCAGTTCGAGGACAGATCTAGTGGTTCTTTTGGCAGTCTATAGTACATTCAATGGGCTGGGATTTAGGTCAGTTTGTAGAGCACTGCACTGCAGTCTCTGAGGTCCTGAGTTCAATTCCTGGCACTGCAAAAATGGGAGAAGGGCCTGGCAATCCACTCCCAAGGCAATCCTGAAACAGTCAGCCATTGAAAACCCTATGAGGGTTGCTATGAGTCAGATACCAACTCGATGGCACCCAACAACAAAAACAACAATAGTACATTCAATATTCATCTCCAGCACCATAATTCAAAAGCATCAATTCTCCTGTCTCCCTTATTCACTGTTAGCTTTTACAAGCATATGATGCAACTGAAAATACCATTGCATGAGTTGGCACACCTTTGTCCTCAATGTGACATCTTTACTTTTCATTTCTCTTACTGAGTATCTAAATGAAGCTTCAAGCTGGAGGAGATTTCTTATGTCTGCAGTGCCTGTGAGCTTCTGTTCTGAACATTGCAGTATTGAGAGGCCCATGAGAGCTGACATTTCTACCTTTTCACAATCACACTGCCATGTGCTTAAGAAAAAATTTTCTCCCACTCAGCTTTTTCTCTTCTGATAGGTTTGCTGATGATCACAGAGGATCCTAGATGTCATCACACATGTGATTAGATCCCAAGAGATGCCACCATAAAATAGCACCAACATGTGCTTTCATGTCATGGACCCTTGGCCCAATATTTTTGATGAAATAGAAAAATTGATGGGGATATTTTATAGCATGTTTGAAAAGTGGTGCGTTAGTGGTAATAGTTAAAAGGAATTGTTCAAGTAAAAATATTTTAGCTCCAAATAAATGAATTGCATCCTCTGTTACTTGATAGTTCTCCAGATGGTGAACTTGACTCAAAATAACCATTATTACTTTGCCATATTCAGTACACATGGTTTCCACATAGGCATATTTTGATTTTGATTTTTTAGTTTTTGAGGTCAGAAGCAACACTCTCAGGCATGTTTCAAAGAGATGCGCCTTGGGCTATTCCAGAGTTTTTCCTGAACCTCCAGTTGGCCCCTTCATGGGCACCAGCTGTAACTGGGGTGGTCAACTTGTTTTTAATGATAACTACAACAAAAAAGAAGAATTTATGTAGAATGAAGATATCTAAAAATTGTTGTCTGTATTTACAGCTGAACTAGAAGGCCAAGCTAATTTTAGCTATTTTGTGTCCTTGTTCATTCAGATAAAGCCTTTCAGATTTGGTACAAAGTAAAACTGTACTTTTAAAAAGCACTTGAGAGGGGTTGGGGGTCTACCTCAGCTGGTAGAGTGCTTGTTTAATATGCACTGAGGCCCTGAGTTCCATCACCAGCACCATAAAATATATAAAATTAAAAAATAAAATGGATTTGAGATCATTTTATGCCTGCTAAAAACAAAAACCTGTCTTTATGTGCTAGAATAAAGGAATTTCAGCTTTTTCCTTTTTCTTTCCTCTTTTTACCCTTTTCTCTTCTCGTCTTTCTCTAGTGACCACACGCAAGTCTCTCCCTTCTCTCAGACCTGCCATCTTCTCTGCCTAAGGTACTTTTCCCTCCAGAAGCCTGCTTAACTCTTCTGATTTTGTTTTCCCTGGGAAATAGAAATATCCTTATGCAGGTTTCCCAGGGAACCCAGTTTATTTTAAGGTCCCTTTGAGGTTTCCCTGAGATTCTCCAGGTGTTTCAGTCTTCTCTGTAATTATTCCTTAATGGTATACTATCTTCAATAAATCTATACTATACTCTTCTACTGTAATTTCTGTGTGAAGTATAAATTCATTCAAGGACCAGAGTTTTGTTGCCAGATTCCAGGACCTGCCTCTCTCTCCTCCCCGTGAGTCTCTAGTAACAAAACCAAAAAAACAACATGAAAGTAGAGAGGAAAGGAGCAGGGGGTAGACAAAGGACAACTTGATGATGCAGTAGGTGGAAGGTGGCTCCACCCTTCCCAGTGTGCAGCCGCCCCTGTCCATGGTGACTTGATCGTGGTCAATGAGGGGCATGGACTTACCTGCATAGGTGCCTGCATAAACTTGACTATGTACTTTGGGAGGGTCTGGCTATCTATGCCCTGTGGAGAAAGCCACATGAAAGTCTCCAGCCTCATCCAGCAAGGGGTGAAGCTCTACCTGAAGACTGTCGTGAAGGAGCAGGTCTGAGGCCCACTTCATGTCCATCCTGGTGTTCTTGCTCCCTGGCTTGCTGCTAGACCAAGACATCTTCTTCAGAGTGAGCAGGTAGGACACAGCAGCGCAGGCTGGATGTACCCCGAGAAAACAGG
The DNA here is from genome assembly GCA_007922755.1 of Pedetes capensis. Lineage (NCBI taxonomy): Eukaryota > Metazoa > Chordata > Mammalia > Rodentia > Pedetidae > Pedetes > Pedetes capensis. The sequence continues at coordinate 10,741 of VMDO01012607.1, read as the reverse complement.
ATGCAGATCCACTACTGGGATGCATGTGCCTGGTCCCACCCCACTGCCATAAGCCTGGCAGTGGAACTTTGTGCTGGACCTGAAGACCGTCACCTTCCCTGTTCCCCACCTCACCACATCCCATCCAAATGGCCAGCTTCTTCAGAGTGAACATCTTGGGGAGAGCACTGGGTGCCAGCTGGATGCTCCTGGCGTCTAAGGCCATGCAACTATGGTGCCACTTGAGGCCAGAGCACCCGGAGGATCATATGCACAGAGTGAGAGGTGGCTGACCCACCTTCTAGACCAGTTTACCAACATGACCTACAGGCTGACTTTACAGAGGATTGACGTGGTCTTCTTTACATCAATTACCAGGCAACTGGATGTTGAGGCAAGTTCTAGGACAGTGATCCCTTGTTTCAAGTGGCATATGTTCTCATCCTATTTGTAATTGTGTCATGCTTCAGGTGTTGCAGTTGAAAACATGTTCGTCCTGATTTCTACATGGCAGAAGCCCAGCTTCACAGATAAGAGACACACATAAGAGAGAAATCTCCAGTGTCTGCACTAGGTGGCCACCATGCCCATCACCATCACCACCTCATCAGCGTCCTGGCCCTTTTAGGTCCATAGAGTACTTTTGCATCTATGCAAAGACATGATCTTTTTTATTTTTTATATTTTTATACTATCACTTGTTATGGAGAAGTTATTGCCCTGGGTGGAAAAAGAGAAGTAGGCTGTTTACACTGGGTAAATAAACCAGATCCAAAGTATTTCTCCCTAAAAAACTCTCACTATCTCCATATAGTTCTATCCTGGATGAACATGGAAATGATAAACATCCAATGAAGTTATTCATTAGAGGCTATTTTGGACCTTGTCTTACAACCACCAAGTCCAAGATTTCTGTACTGCTGATGTACATTTGGTGATTCCTACCTCACACCATATTTTAATGTAGAGGGGGATTACTTTTTAGATTATGGACCCAGGGTTAGGGTTATTGTTACTGAAAGTGTTAACTAGTGGATGCAAATGTAGGCAGAAATTGGAAAGACTGTGTGGAGAAAAACCTTACAGTGTTTTGGCTACAAGCATATATACAATATATGAAGCAGAACAGACAAGATCCAGAGGATAACAACATTTCTGGTTTTTTTACATCTTTTTCCTGTTTTTAAATATGATAGTAATATTTCACCTTCTAATGAGATAGGTTTTTTCCAAGGCTTCATTCAGACTGTTTCTGGACAGTCTTAGGGTGTTTCTGCCTCAAACAATAAGATTATGTTACTCCAATTATGAGGCATAGCCAAAAAGTGTGAGAGTCCCTTAATGGTGTATAACCAGGCATTCACATAATTTGATCAGTTTGTGCCAATAATAGAAACACTGTTCACAATGTCCTGGTTTTATGCACAGTCATGTTCACTGTTTTCTGTTGTTAATTCCTCATCCTGTTTGTTCTTGTGTGTAACTTTTGCTATTCCTTCTGTGACTGTTGGAGTAAAGGTTTCATGGAAAAAAAATAAAATGGAAAAGAATTTCTTCTTAATTTTATTTCATTTATTTATTGTTGTGGTACTAAAGACCTAGGGCTGGGGCTTAGCTCAGTGGGTAGAGTAGTGCTCTGCACTCACTGAGGACCTGAGTTTGATCCCCAGCACTGCAAAAATGGGAAAAGGACCGGCAAACCACCCCTAAAGCAACCCTGAAACAATCAGCCAATGAAAACCCTATGAGAGTCACTATAAGTCAGACCCGATTAGACAGCACTTAACAACGAGGACCTGAACCCAAAGCCTTGCACATATTTTGTAAGTGCTTTACCACTGCACTTCCAACCACTTTTTCATGTTTCTTATCTTGAAACAGAGTTTTGCTGCCTCTGGCCTCTAACTTGTGATCCTCCTGCCTCTGTCTCCCGAGTCTCTGGGATTATAGGCATGTGCCACTGCCCCCGGCTATAATAAAGAACTTTAAAATAATAGTAACTTTTGCCACTGATTTACAAGTAATACTGTCTTAGGTGTGAAAACACTGATTTTAGCATCAGACCTCAAAAGCAACAATGCTTACAAAGTCTTCTCAGGGCAGCTTTATTTGTAATGGAAGAAAAAAGTGAATCCTCAAAACACCAGTAACCATAAGGAAATCCCCTTTCCCTTGACGTTGGAGAATTAAAACTTAACATTTTATTCATAATGTGTTGCAAGTCTAGAAAGATGATGTTACACTATAAACGCCTCCTAATATTCATGCCCTTTTGGAGTCCCCTCTCCTGAAATCTGGTCTCACTTTTGAGCCATAGAACACAGCAGAAAGGACACTGAGGCACTTTGGAATTAGTTTGTGGCAGGAAAGCCTGGGTCTCTTATGCCAAAATAATTAACTGGCTGAAATGGATCTAGCACCTGGGGTTCCTATGTAAGCAAGTAGAAACCCAACTCAGAGTGAATGGTCAGAGCCTAGGAAAACGAAACTGAAGCTTAACCAATCAGAGACTACCAGTTAAACTCCAACCATTTTAACCAAGCACGTATTTTCTATCTCTTGCTTCCAAGAATACCTTATAAAAACTCACCTCTTGTGCCCCCTTGAGGAATCCCCAGACCATTTGCAGGCTGATGCTGACCAAATCAAAAATCAATGTTTGCTCAAATACATTCATTAAAAGTTTAACATCCCTGAGTTTATCTTTTAACTCTTGGAATGCTTGTTCTGGGGAATGTGAGCTCTCACCCACTCCCAGGTGTGTGGGTTGTCAGAAGACCAAGACTTCCACATGGAATGGCCAATGGCTGAAGAGCCAGCCCTCAGCTGTTCCAGCCAGACCACCCCAGGCACCAGACATCATTGTGGATGTCCAGCCCAGGCAAGCCTTCAGATACTACAGCTGCATGACACAGCCCATGCAAAGCTCAGCTAAACCCACTTAATCAACCTACAGAACCAAGAAAACGAATATTGGTTAAACCATTCAAGTTCAGCAGTAAGCAGAAAATGAATAAATTATTGGTTAAACCATTCAAGTTACACAGCCGTAATACTTGGAATACTATATATCCAAACAGCAGTAAGCAGTTTATTTAGGTAGATATGGATATATATCAATAAGCAACATGTTCCTGATCTAAAATAATGGTTCCTAATTCCCACTGTGGGACATCTCCAAAGTGTCTCTCAAAATTTCAAAAATTATGTGAACTTTTAAAACAAATTTAAAACTGATTTTAATTGGTGCATTAGGTACTTTTCTCATTGTTGTGGCAAAATATGTGACAGAAACAAATTAAGAGGGGAAGGATTGATTTGGCCTATGGTTTAGAGGACTTCAGTCCATAGTGGCTGTGATTCCCAAAGCCTTGTAGCCTCAAAATATGGTCTCCATGCCACAAGCACTTACCACCATTCCCATTGTAATGAGACCTCTAGGTGACGCATGAGGCCTTTGAACTGGAGAAGCATTGGTACAGAGTGCCAAACTTGTCTGCATATGAGAATCATCTGGCAATCTTTTTAAAATTCCAAAATCCAGGCCACAACCTAGACCAGTGAAAGCACAATCCCTGGAAGGGGGACTTGAAGCCCACCTGGTGATTCCAATGTGCAGCCACATTCAGAACCACTGGTCAGTCTAGCTAGAGCACTGGGGAAATCTAGAGCACATTGAAAAATGCTAGTGTTGATTTCGACCCCACCAAATTGGATGTGACTGGTCTCCAGTGTGACCCAAATGTCAAGTTTTTCAAAGCTCCCCAAGTAAATCTCACATGCAGCAAACTCTGAGAATCACAGACCTGCACCCTAGCACAGAAGGATTCAAAATGGCAGCTGAGCTGGCAACACTTTCAGGAAGAAGGTTTTAAAATCAGTGAGCATTAATTAAAATGAACAGTTGGCCTCACAGCTTTCAGCTAACTCACCGGGTATAAAGACAGCATCAAGCTCACTGAAGATCAAGTCTGCCAAATCTTGGATGTCCCCATAGGCTCTCCTGGCACTTTTCTCCTGCACATTTCTCTCCTCTTCTGCTGGGCTCTCTTTCAAGTGATTAACAATGTGCATCTGCTCGACATTAGGAGCAAATACCTTCACCTTCAAAAATAGAAGTGAAAACAAATGATGTCATTGCCTATTTGCAAATTATCAGGCAAATCAATCTCAGATTATACGGCAGAAAAGAAAGCCAGAAAACCATGAAGTAATTCTGCATGCCTTCAGGGCCATACCACCTGCAAATATTATAGCTCAACCACAAGGAAGAAGGTGTGGGTGCCTTCCAGAGGAAGAAAAATAGAGCTAAAAATTAGCTTCCAGAACAAAAGGAGACCAGAAGATCACAAAGACATTGATTTTCAAATAAGTAAATATATATACATATATGTGCTTTTTAAAGAAATGGATCTTATTTTATTGATAAGAACAAATTGGACTCAGAGACAGGGGAGACATGATTATACCAGCCTATGAAATCCTTCTAAAGCAGCGACTCTCAACCCTGGCTGCCTAGTAGACCACCTGGGAAGTTTGGGAACCAAATAGACCAGATAAATGGGAATCTCTGGTAGTGAAGAGCTAGCCTGGGCACTGCTTCAAGTCTCCCCAGGTGATCTTATCATTTGCTGGGGTTGACTACTACTGATCTAAAGCAAATGGGAGATAGAACTCAGGGTTCTGAATTAAAATTCCAGAAGGTTAAAATGTTCAGACCAAATTCATTAGCACTCACTTGACCCCACTAAGCTCTCAATGAACACCCCAGTCCACCCTCAGAAACATTTGGAGAGACAGGAGATCACTCCTGTTTCCCTGCCCCTGCCCTTGGATCCTGCAAGGACACTGATCTGGAGAAACATGAGGACTTTAGGGCCAACGGAGGAAGCTCAGAGGAGGCACTTGCATATGGCTGGTGTTCTTAGTTCATTTTCTGTTGCTACTAAAAATAGCTAAGGCTGGGTAATTTATAAAGGAAAGATATTTACTTTGGCTCATATCTGTAGAAGTCTAAGAGCATAGCATTGATATCTGCTTGGCTTCTGGTGAAGGCTATATGCCACTCTGGGCATGGTGGAAAATCAGAAGGTATGTGGACACTTAAGAAAAAGAGAGATCACGTGGCAAAAGAGTGAGCTGAGGGAGCTGAACTGCCTTTATTTTTATTTTACTTTACCTGGAGTTGAACACCAAGGCTCCAGCATGCAAGCCAAGTGCTCCACCACTAAGCCACATCTGCAAACCCTTTTTTATTTTATTTTTTTTATCTCAACACAGAGTCCCGCTAAATTGCACAGGCTGCCTCTGGCCTCAAACTTGTAATCCTCTTGCCTGTATCTCCCCAATCGCTGGGATTACAGGTATGTGCCACTGAGCCTAACTTGAACTCTCTTTATAACAACTAATTCTCAAAGAAACTAACCCACTCTCATGAGAGCTACATTAATCCCTTCATGAGGTCGGGACCTACATGATATAACCAATCACCTCTTAAAGGTCCCACCACCTCTCAACATCATTGTACTAGGTATCAGGACTCTAAAACATGAATGTTGGTAGGCAAATCATATTCAAATCATCGCCTAAAACCTATGAGTCAGACTTTCTTCACTGACTTCTGTTGCTGTTATTAGATGCTGTTGAGTTGCATCCAACTCATAGCAACCCTATGTGCAACGGAACAAAACACTCTCCAACACTGTGCCATGCCGGCACCATGTCAATACTTCTCTGCTATTCATAGGGTCTTCAATAACAATTGTTTGGGAGTGCGTTGCCAGGTCCTTCTCCCTAGGCTGCTGCATCTGATATTCCCAGGCAGTCTCCTATCCAAAGACTAACCAAGCCTACCCTGCTTAGCTTCCGCAACCAGACGGGATCAGATGCTGGGTGCCATTGCTGCAGACTCACTGGCTTCTACTCCAAACTCAAAACTCACAGGTCCACCGTGCAAGAAAATGTACAAGGCTGGTCTAAGACATTGTTTGACTCTCTAAGAGGCTGTCATTAGGGCTAAAAAGCATAATTCTCAGCTTCTTTGTTATTAAACTTTATTTTTGATAAAGTAAATAAGTAGTGTAAACATTCTCTCTTCACCATATTTTCACCTTTACAAAATTGGGTAATAGTTCCTTTCTGTGACTGATAAAAATATGTATATACACACATACATATATATGAGAAAGATTCAAAGTACATATACATCCCATTACTAGTGGGAAGACAGAATGTTTGAAGGGAAAGAAAAACAGATGCAAAGAAATATGGATTTGATTTTAAACCAATAATTCAGCAAACAGATTGGCCTTCAGTTGTTTGTGGAATTAACTGAATCCACCTGCCCAAGGAGAAAAACATTTGTTCAATATGTGCATGTCCCTTGGAACATTTAGCAAGCACGAGGCATTTGCTGCATTGTAATCAAGAGCAAATAAGTTCACCTACTTCCACCAAAATTTGCCTCAGAGACTTGAGCTCATTAAACCACCCAAACCAAGGCATATAGGACACTGCTCTTCACCCCTAGGAAGTCAATGACTAACGCATTGAATAGATAAATGAAAAACAACCACATAAGTTTTTGATTCCCCTCAAGGAAGCGACAGGTAGTGGATATTTCCTTTCCTAAGTTCTAGAGCCTGCAGCCGTACCACTGAGGTGTGTGGTCCCATCAGATCTCAGAAGCTAAGCAAGATTGGGCCTGGTTAGTATTTGGATGGAAGACCGCCTTGGAAGACCAGGGGCTGTAGGCTTGGGAGAAGGACCCAGAAACCCATTCCCAAAAATCAATCCACCATTGAAAATCTTATGAATAACAGAGAAGCACTAATAATACTATTTCACCTGCTGTATGTAAGGGTCTCACCTAACAACAACAGCAACAAAGTTCTAGAGGCAAGAGACCTGGCATCTAGGACTGGCTTTTTCACTAATGAGTAGTGACCTTAAAGGGGTCATTTTTCCTCCTGGAGAAACTCAGCCTAGAGATGGAATAGAGACACCCTCCTCCTCCAAACTTCAAGTCCTTCAGACAAAAAATAAATAAATAAACAAAAGTAAGTAGCATACCTTAACACTATTAGAGAAAAGATAGAGAACACACTCCAACACATAGGCATAAGCAAGTACTTCCTTAAGAAGACTCCAACTGCTCAGGAAATTGCACCTAGAATTGACAAATGGGATTACATAAAACTAAAAAGCTACTGTACAGCAAAGGAAACAATAAAGGGAGAGCCCACAGAATGGAAGAAAATCTTTGCATTCTATACATCTGACAGAGGATTAATTTCTAGGATATACAAAGAACACAAGAAATTAAACACAAAAGTAATAAATAATCCAATATATAAGTGGGCAATGGAACTGAACAGTTTTAAAAGAAGAAATACAAATGGCCAATAAGCACATGAAAAAAATTCCAATATGCCTAGCCATTAGGGAAATGCAAGTCAAAACTACACTGAGATTCCATCTCACTTCAGTAAGATTGGCCAAGATTAACAAAATAAACAATAACAAATCCTGGGGAGGATGTGGAGACAAAGGAACCCTTTTACACACTGCTGGGACTGTAAATTAGTTCAGCCACTATAGAAATCAAAATGGAGGTACAAGAGAAAACTAAAAATAGAACTACCATCTGATCCAGCTATCCCACACCTGAGAATATATCCAAAGGAATATTAGTCATCATACCACAGGGACACCTGCACTTCCATATTTAAAGCAGCACTCTTCACAATTTGCAAGGGTATGGAATCAACCCAGATCTCCACCAACAGAAGATTTGATTAAAATTTTGTGATATACATACAGAATGGAATACTATTCAGTAGTGAAGAAGAATTAAATTGTCATTTGCAGCAAGGTGGATGGAACTAGAGAACATCACTTTAAGCAGAACCCAGACTCAATAAGAGAAATACCACATGTTCTCTCTCATATGCAGGAGCTAAAGCTACCTTAAAGGAAAAAAAATTATACTTACACATATACATATATACAAATGTACAATCATACTTACCTTATTGTTGTTGTTAGGTGCCGTCGAGTCGGTATCCAACTCATAGCGACCCTCTGTACAACAGGAGAAACACGATTGTCAGTGCTTCTCTGCTGTTCATAGGGTTTTCAATGGCAGATTGATTTTTGGGAGGGGGTTACCAGGTCCTTCTCCCAAGCCTACAGTTTCTGGTGTTCCCAGGTGGTCTCCCATCCAGCTACTAACCAGGCCTGACCCTGCTTAGCTTCTGAGATCTGACGGAATCAGATGCCACAGGGCTACAGCTGCAGGCCATACTTACCTAAGATTGGGAATTACAAGTGAACCCAATATGAGGGGGGAGGGGACTAGTGGGTGGGAGTGGGCGATGGGGAAGAGAAGAGGGGAGGGGGGAAAACACAGAAAGGTAAAGAGGGAGCGGGAAAACACAAAATCCAGGATGGAACTCTGTGAAAAAAAAAATCAGGGAATAATTCATGGTTGCATATGATTGTCATTACATGCTAACTAAAGTTCTTACCTTTTTTTCTTTATTTTTATTGTTCTTTAAAATATTTAAGGACATGGAAGTGTAAGCAATAACAATTTGATAATTGCCTAAGGAATATATATACCAACTCACTTATTACCCTGTGTCTCATCAACATATATAAATAAAATACTAATAAAGAGTAGCATGTTTTAAATTATTATTGGAAAGAATGACATAGATGATAAAAACAGATCTTTAAAAAGTTAAATACAGAGTTACCATATGATCCAGCAATTCTACATGGACACATGTACCTAGAGGATTAAAAGCAGGGACTCAAATAGATATTTGTAAACCCATATTCATAGCACCATATTCACAACAGTCAAAAGCTAAAAACAACCCAAATGCCCACCAACAGATGAATAAGAAATAAAACGTGGAAACATCAAATAATATCATTAATATCTCTCTCAAGTAAAATTTTGCTAAAGACCACTCAAAAGCAACTGCAGCAATTTACAGAAAATCAAGCTGGATTCAGAAGTGGGTGTGGAACCACGGACATCATTGCTGATGTCAGATGGATAGTAGCCAAAAGCAGAGAATACCAGAAAGATGTCTATGTTTTATTGACTATCCAAAAACATTTGACTGTGTGGATTACAACAAATTACGGATAACATTGTGAAGAATGGGGATACCAGGGCATTTAATTGTACTCATAAGGAATCCAGGCAGTCATTTGAGCAGAACAAGGAAACTGCCTGGTTTAAAATCAGGAAAGATGTGCATCAGGGCTGTATCCTTTCAATTATTCAATCTCTATGATGAGCAAATAATTCGAGAAGCTGGACTTTATGAAGAAGAATATGGCATCAGGATTGGAGGAAGATTCATTAACAACCTGCATTATGCTTATGACACACTTTGCTTGCTGAAAGTGAAGAGGATTTGAAACATTTACTGATAAAGATCAAAGAACATAGCCTTCAGTATGGATTGCATTTCAACATCAACAAAACAAAAATCCTAACAAATGAGTCAGTACACAGCTTCATAACAAATGGAGAAAAGACTGACATTGTCCGAGAGTTTGCTCTACTTGGTTCTATAATCAACACCCATGGAAGCAGCAGTCAAGAAATCAAAAGATGTATTGCAATGGGAAAAGCTGTTTAAAAAGATCTCTTTAAACTGGGCGTGGTGGTGCACGCCTGTAATCCCAGCGACTCTGGAGGCGAAGGCAGTAGGATCACAAGTTCAAGACCAGGGGCAGTCTGTGGAATTTAGTGAGATCCTGTCCCAAAAACCAAAAACCAAAAAAAAAAAAAAAAAAAAAAAAAAAAAAGACCTCTTTAAAGTGTTGAAAAGTAAGGATGTCACATTGAAGATGAAGGTGCGCTTGACTCATGCCATGGTATTTTCAGTTGCATTATATGCTTGTGAAAGTTGGACAGTGAGTAAGGAGGACAGAAGAATTGATGCTTTTGAATTATGGTGCTGGAGATGAATATTAAGTATAACACGGGAGGCCAAAGGAACCACCAGATCTATCCTAGAAGTGCAACCAGAGTACTCCTTGGAAGCAAGGAAGGCTAGACTGCGTCTAAAGTATTCTGGGTATGTAGTCAGGAGGGACTATTCCCTGGAGGAGAACATCATGTTTGGGAGCATGGCGAATCAACGAAAAAATGCTGCAACAATGGACTTAGGCATGAAAAAATCTCGTGTGTATGGCGCAGTGTTGGGGAGTGTTTCCTTGTATTGTACACATGGTTGCTATGGATGGCACCTAACAACAACAGCACACAAATGGAATACTATTCTGCCTTAAGAAGGAAGGAAATTTTAAACCCTTGCTACAATGAAAGTGAACCTTGAGGACGTATGCTCAAACGAGCCAGTTATAAACGGAAATATGGTGTATCATCCCACTTACATGACTTCCCTAAATCAGGCAAATTCATGGAGATAGAACAGACATCAGCGGCTGGAAGGAGGGGGAGAACAGTTTAATGAATGCAGTTTCGTTTTGGGGCAATGAAAAAGTTCTGGAGAAGGATAATGGTGATGATTGCATTAACATTGTGAATGTAACTAATGCCAGCGAATTGTACATATTACAATAGTAAAGTTTATGTTATGTTTCTGCAAAGAAGAAGAAGAAAAGGAGGAGAAGGAGGAGGAACAGGAGAGGGAGAAGGCGGAGATGGAGGGCGAAAAGAGAGAAAAGAAAAAGAAAAAAAGCAAGCTATTTGTGGATTTGTGGAGGGGCAGCT
>VMDO01012606.1:0-61548 GCA_007922755.1 Pedetes capensis | reverse complement strand
CATTTTCATACGTGTATATCATGTACTTTGATTATAGTCACTCCCCATTATTCCCTCTTATGCCCACTCCCTCCTCTGGCTGATCCCCTACCTCTTCACAAATAGTCCCCTTCCACTTTCATGTCTTATTTTTTAAAGTCTAGATTCCACATAGGAGAGAAAGCATGCGACTCTTAACCTTTCTAAAAAGTGTTCTCTAGCTATTATACTGGCAAAGATTAAAACATTTGATAATGTGTAGGGTTACTGAAAATGTGCAGAAGATACACACTCATTCATTGTTGGTATTAAGTTGATATAAATTTGATAATATATCAAAATTTAAAATGTTTCTCTTTTGCCCTAACATTTCTACCCATGTGAAGTAAATATTCAGATGTTCTTTATGATATAGTTTGTAATTTTGAAGAAAACAGGAGCTAGTTTATTGATGTCTATAAAATAGCTCTGCTTTATATAAACTATGATGTATCTATATGTAAGAATAATAACTATTCCCTTAAAAATGTATGACCAGAGGACTTCTAGTTCTGGCCAGAATGAAATATCCCTATTCCTACCTACTATTCCCTCTTACAACTGAAAAAACCCTGGACATAATGCAACAATAAAATATAAGGAGACTGGAAGTTTGAAAGAAGATGGAAGGTTGCCTAGGGACGTCATAAAACTGAGTTAAGAACTGAGATGTAGTCACCTGGCCTCAGGATAGTAAATATATTCTTTATTTTCTTATTGCATGCAGATATTTAGTAAATAGCAAAGTATGTTTTAAAAGACTCTTGAAGGATAAATAGCAAAATCAAATCATCCCAGGGCTCTACAGATTTATTCTTTAGTTTTGGAGTTCTCGCACTTGTGGATATATTGTTGTTGTTGTTAGGTGCCTTCAAGTCAGAGCCAACTCTTAGCAATCCTGTAAAGAACAGAAGGAAACACCCCCTGATACTGTGCCATGGCCAATACTATGTCAGTGCTTCTCTGCTATTCATAGAGTTTTCGATGGCTGATTGTTTCAGAATGGTTTTAGGAGTGAACTGGTGGGTCTTCCCATTTTTGTAATGCTAGGAATTGAACCCAGGACCTCAGGGCACATAGAGCAAGCATTTACCAACTGAGCTTATAGGACGGCTAAAAATGTATGGTTATGTGCCACAGAATGACATTTCAGTTAATGATAGCCCTTTGGAAATTCCAGCCTTCTGAAGAAGCTTTCTTAAGTCAGTGAGATATAGGGTCATTTTTATTAGCAGTTCTCTACCTTCTACTAGAAAAGCATTGAGAAAGTGGTTGGTGGGATACTTGCCTCACATAGAAGCTACTGGGGAAATACTTTTGAAAATAGTGGAATTTGAATAATTCAGTGGATAATGACAGAGAAGGAATATAGGTGTTTTGGGAGGAAAAGAAAGATGTGGAGGAGATCATGGTCCTCTTAAGCAGGGCATGTTAGCGCAAGAAAAGATGAGGGTCACAGTGGTATCCATCCTCCTGGCTCATTTTCTTCAACTCATATCATCCATTTATTCCTTGGAAATGTAATGATTCATTTTGAAATGGAATCAAGAAAACTACTTTGTTATTCTATAGTATTTCTTGTTCTCTTTTGAAAATATGGAGAATAGATTGAATTCCCTTAGCAATTCCACCATAGAACCAGCTTCTCCAAAATTTGTCATATCCTTGTCTTATTCTCCCTGTTCCAGATTTTCACACTTTTTTATTTCCATTCCTTCTCTTACTAGAGCTTTTCTATTCAGTGGCAGAAATATCTCCACTGTGCCCTGGAACACATTTAGCATCAGTGCCCAGAATCTACCTTTGGTGGCATTGGTGATGGTACAAGCTGCAGGGCCTTGGCCTACGAGGAGCAATGGCCAACTCTTTCCCCTATACCATCTGTGGAACTCGCATTGCTTCTGGCTTCATTGTCACTGGCTGACTTTCTGGCTTTCACAGATTCTGCGAGCAGCTTAAACTACACAGGACCAGTTTCATATTTGAAACCAAGAATGTAGACAGACATAAACATTTATAAAGCATCTACCGTGTAACAGGGTCTGGTGCTACAAAAATGAACCAGACATAATCCTTCTCAGCAAGAAATTCACAGAGGAGTTGAAGGAAACTGGCAACTAAAAAAAAAAAGACTATAGGACTTTCATTATCAAAAGAAATAGACAGGGTAATTAAAATCAAACTCAGAAAACTAGGAAATCTGGGTGAAATTTGTATTAAAAATTTGCTTGAAGGCATAAAACTGGAACAAGATAGAGAGTAATTATCAGGTTGGCAATAGACAAAAAAGGAATCTAGAGACTTAGGTGTGGCACTTAATGTTAATTTTTCCCTGGAAGTGTTTCTAGTTTTGGAGGAGGTATCTGAGATGCTGAGAGATTGAGTAGCACTTATAACACTGTTGCAGGGATAAAGAAAAACATTGAAATCCTAGACCCACAACAAGGGTAACCTGGTAAATTATCTTGGTTTCTAATTGGAAGACCAGAGAGGCACATATTCATTCACATATGGTCATGTGCCACATAGTGACATTTCAGTCAGTGATGGACTGCATGTATGACAGTTGTCCCATAAGATTATAATGGAGCTAAAAATTGACTTCTGCCTAGTGAAATCAGTCATAATGTTAGAATGCTGTGCACCATGTGTTTGTGGTGAGGCTGGTGTAAGCAAACCTGCACTGCCAGTAGTATAAAAGTATAGCATATACAATTATTTATAGTGCATAATACTTGATAATAAATGGCTGTTACTACTTCATGTATTTATTATACTTTTGTCATCTTGGAATGTATTTTCAAAAGTTAACTGTAAAATATTATGCTGTGCTATGCTGGCAGCAGCCTCACACATCTCATGTTTACCGGTCTCTTGATTAAAGAGGCCATGCTGAGTGATTGACCTGTACCATCTAGGCTTGTGGATGTACACCCTGTGAAGTTTGCACAGTAATGAAACCACCTACTAACATATTTGTCACACTATTTCAGTGTTATTAAACTACTCATGACTGTATTTCTGCTTATTAATTGGGCAGCTACTAAATAGTGGGCACTGAGCTAGCTATCAAAACCACACATACAGAAAAAAATCAGACATATTCCAAAAACTTCTAGTCTTGTAGGGAAACGCAGATGTATAAGCCAGTGAGTAAAACTGAACATTGTGTGGCTTTAAGAGACATTAGGACATGGCATAGGGAGCACAGAGGAAGAAATTCTCTTGGAGTCAGTCTTGAAAAAGGGTAGTGCTGCTTTGAGAAGAACATTTGAGCAGACATTCAGGAAAGCTTAGCATGAATTAAGTTACAGAGCCAAAAGTCCATTGTATTGGAGAAGCTTTACTAAGACTAGTTATTTGCTAGCCTCATACTGTGTATTAGTAACTTGCTGACTGTGTTGGTCCATAAAGCAAAATCTATTCTTAAGAAGTTGACAACCTGAAGGAGACATAGAACAAATGACTATATGCTCCAAAGGAGGCCTAGGTAAAAAATCAGGGTTAAAAAAAAAAAAAAAAAAAAAAAAAAGAAACCAAAAAAACCCACACAAACTCTTATCATGGAATCAAATTGTAAGTGCAAGTCAAAGAAGACAGTTTTTCAAGAAGGAGCCATGTCTCCTTGTGATAATTGCTTCTGAGACTATGTGACAAGAGAGTACAGAGCTCATCATTGAGTCTGGTAACATAGAGGTCATCAGGAACCTTTATAGATTCATTTCAAAGGAAAAGTAGACATAAAGCCTAATGGAAATGCATCAAAGAGAATGTGGGAAGAAAGAAATTGAAATCAGTAGAAACTTTAGAGAAATAATTTTGTAGTGAATGGAGTCATAGCTGGAAAGAGAAGAGTGGTTATGGTTATGTTATGGAGAACATTTTTGACATTGGCAGTGGATACACTTGAAGATTTCATAATCAGAAAATTCATTGAAAGGTTAGGATTGAAAAGAAGAATGTAACAGGAATAACTTCAAGGAGAGGATGAAGTTTAGAGGCCAGTAAGCAAATCAGCAGTAATCTAGGAATAAGATAATAAGGATATGACCTGGTGGTGGCCACTGAGGTAGAAATTGACAGAGAGGAGGGCCATTATAGAAAACAGTTTTGGATATTTGCTGAAAGATTTTTTTTTAAGTTATACTAATCATTTTCTCAGAGACAAAGTTATGGAGCTGAAAGAGATCTTAGTATGATCTTATTTTACAGAAAAGGAATCTGAGATCCTGAAAAAGGAAGCAGTTAAAGTATATGTCTTGTGAAGAAAGAGATTTTTGTTAAAAACACATGTAAATTTATGTATGTATACATGCAGAACAAAATGTGCCTGAAAGTATCCCAGGTAGAGGTCCTGGATAAGATCATCTGAGGAGTTTGCTCTCTGATCTTCTATCGTCCCCCTCTGGCAAATGACAAAATTTTAGACTATCTGTATTCATGTCGTTTAGGTGTTTCCAAAAGGGCAGAGCCATGATACACATTATCAGAACTCACCCTCTACTCTGCAGGCTATCAGTGTGGACTACAAGGCTCATGAGGCCTCTGCTCTACAGTTCTTATCTATGGCCAACTTGTGTCTGTCAGCGTTTGGTCCTCTGCACATCTCTAGCCCTCCATTGACCAATTATGCCAACATTCCTTCATTTGTGGTGGTGCTGGTTTGCAGTCAGTCTACATAGCTGTTTAGGGTTTGGGCACCTGCTTTCCCAGTTGCTGCCACTCAGAGCTGCTGGTCTCTGAATCAGCTCTATTTGTAAGGAAACACTTCTTTTGTGTTCAGCTTTTTTGAAAGGAGAGTTGCTTAGGCTCTGGCAGCACAGCACCTTAATGTTTCCCACATTCTCCTCTTCCCCTTGGGGTACAGTTGTTTGTTTCAAGGGGTGGAGGTTTCTGGATGAAGACATATTCAAGGGCAGATTTGCAAGGCATCTGACATACTTCCATTGCTCCTCAAGCATCTCTATTAACTCCAGCACAGGATATCTGGTTCCTTAATCACTTATATAGACCTGATTTCCCTCCCTGTGGCTTGGCTACCTCCACCATCACATAAGTATGAGTATAACTCCAAATATAAACCTCAGTCGTGTTATTTCCCATGGGCCTTTGAGCTGCATATGAGGTAAGAATATGGCTAGGCTTTCACATATATATATATTTCATATATATTTTTTCATATATATATTTCATATATATGTATTATATATTATATAATCTTCACCCATTCTGTGACAAAGCTTTGTCAGGTATGTCTCCTCTAACTTGGCACTAGTATACTACCTTTGGCAAGTCACTTAACCGCTCTGGATCTCATTTTCCTCATCTGGTAAGTAAGAGGTGAATAAATATAGATAAAGCGTTTAAAATGATGCCTGACACCTCAGCTCTGGTCCAAATAAGGGATATCTGTGTGTAATAGCTCATATCAGATGTTTACATATATGTATGGCCTCTTTAATTGAAAGAGATCCACATGATCCTTACAGAAGTGAAACTACAGTTTAACTGAAAATGTTTTCAAATGCTGCCTCTCCTTTCTCTTATTTTGTTTCTCTTCGTGGAGGCCCAGGGTATGATTGCTGCTTATGGGAGTGTTCTGACTCTTCTTAACCAAGAGAGATTAGGCAAGTGACATTGGAGCAGGAAAGCTTGCTGGGGATAAGAAGCAGGGAAAAGTTGAATGTTCACAGCCTAGGATTGAGATATGTTTGAGATCTCTGTCTCACTTTGGACCTTATTTGTGAAGTTGCTTTTGGCACATGGACATCCTGTGACGGGAGTCCTTTAAGGAGTCCTTTAAAGGGCAGACTGACATCTATGCCAGACAATAAGAGACTTCTATGAGGCAGGGACTAAATAAAGAGCATCGGCATATAACCTGGGAAACAGTGCCAAATAGATCCAGCTAGGGCTTAACCAAAGGAAGAGGCTAGAACTAGATCTGTGAGTTGAAAGGGGAAGTTTTGATAGCAGTTGGCTTGTAATTTACTTATTGCTATGATTTGAATATGGATAGTATCTCCCCAAAGTTCCATGTGTTGAAGGCCTTACCTCCTAGGATGGCAGGATTGGGAGGTGGTGGAACCTTTGAGAGGTGGGGGGCTCAGGGGAGGTCATTAGGTCATGTGGGAATGTGTCCTTAAGGGGATTGTAGGACCCCACTAGTCCTGTTTTTCTCTGCTTTGTGGCTTAAGTATGAGTGGTTTATTCTACCATGTAGTCCTAGCCTTTGCCATCTGGTGCCTTCAACAGAGGCCCAGGATAGTGGAACCACCCAGTCTTGGACTGGAACTTCCAAAACCATGACCTTAAAAACTCTTTTCTCTTTATAAGTTAATTGCCTCAGGTATTTAGTTCTGGTAATGTGAAGTTGACTAATACACTTATGAACTCTCAGAAGAAAATAAGAAAACTTAGTCTGGTGTGATGGCTTGTGCCTATAATCTCAGCACTTGGAAGGCTGAGTAAGGAAGATTGCAAGTTCAAGGCCACTCTGGGCTATCTATCTAGTAAGACCCCTTCTCAACAAAACAAAACAAAAAAACAACAGCAACAACAAAGTAAAGAAGGACTCAAATTAGAGCAGTTGTGTGTGTACATGTATGTGCATGAGAATCTGCATGTGTAGGTAAGAGAATGAGAATTTATGAAGAAGCTGAGATGATCCCATCCTTTAAAATATGACTAAGACTGATTTAAAACACCACATTTGAATTATACAAGTGAATTTCTATAAAAATCTATGTACCCCAGAACTCCTATGGGCTCCACATTCCTATTCCACTGAATGCATTCAATTTACAGATAATTTCTATGCCCTATTTACCACCCCCCCAACATGTCTGTCTGTTTGCCATACTGTGGGGTCTTGTGTATTGCTGTGATGTGGAAAGTTATGCCAACAGTATTACAGATACCAGCCAGGTCACCCATGAGGGTCAGGTTTCAGCTGAGCTTCCAGACTAAGACTGAAGAGGACATGGCTAACCCACTCCTGAAACAATTAGCCATTGAAAATCCTATGAATAGCAGAGAAACACTGTCAGACATAGTGCCGGAAGATGAGCCTCCCCCAGGTTAGTAGGTACTCAAAAGACAACTAGGGAAGAGTTACCTCCTCAAAGTAGGGTCTATCTTAGTGACAAGAATGGAGTAAAGCCCCAGGGCCCTCCATTTGCAAATATGGCACAATTTAAAATGAGAAGGAACAACTGTAAACATCCATTAATAATTAGAATGTGGAATATATGTAGTATGAATCTAAGAAAATTAGAAATCATCAAAAGTGAAATGGAGCACATAAACATTGATGTTATATGCATCAATGAGCTACGAAGAACTGGCAGGGCCATGTTGAATCATAATCATATGGTCTCCTATGCTGAGAATGACAGATTAAGGAGAAATGGAGTTGCCTTCATCATCAAAAAAGACATCTCAAGATCTGCCCTGAAGACTTGGGTATGGCTCAGTGACAGAGCACTTGCAAAGCATGCATGAGAGCCTGGGTGAAATCCTCAGTACCAGCAAAGTATAAAATATGAAATAAAATAAAATTCAAATTTAAAAAGTTAAAAAGAAATCTATCCTGAAGTACAATGCTGTCAGTGATGGAAAAATATCCATACACCTACAAGGAAGGCCAGTTAATATGAATATTATTCAAATTTATACACCTACCACTAAGGCCACAAATGAAGATAGGGAAGATTTTTACCAGCTCCTGCAATCTTAAATGGATTCAACATTAAATTAAAATGCACTAATAATTACTTATGACTGGAATGCAAAAGTTATAAACAAAGGCTCAGTAGTTGGAAAATAAGCCTTTATGACAGAACTGATGCTGGAGATTGCATGAAAGAATTTTGTCAGACCAATGACCTTTTCATTGCATATACATTTTTTCACTAACATAAGCAGTGACTATACACATAGAATTCACTGGATGGAACAGAGAGGAAATCAAATTGACTACATTTATGGAACAAGACTGGGAAAGCTCAATATCAAAAGTCAGAACAAGACCAGGTGCTGATTGTGGATCAGACCATCAACTACTTATACGCAGATTCAAACTAAAACTGAAGAAAGTTACAGCAAGTGTACTAGAGGCAAGGTAAGATCTTGAGTATATCACCCTGAGTTCAGAGACCACCTCTAGAACAGGTTAAATGTATTAGAATCTAATGATAGAAGACCAGATGAGTCGTGGCATGACACCAAAGACATCATTAGTGAGGAAAGCAAAAGGTTATTAAAAGACAGGAAAGAAAGAAAAGACCAAATTACATGTCAAAAGAAACTCTGAAACTTGCCCTTGAACAATGAACAGCTAAAGTAAAAGGAAGAGAAAACAAAGTTAAAGAATTAAACAGAAGATTTCAAAGGAGAGCTTGAGAAGACAAAATCAAATATTATGACGTGCAAAGAGCTGGAGATAGAAAACCAAAAGGGAAGAACACACTCTGCTATTCTCAAACTTAAAGAATTGAAGAAAAATTCATGCCTCAAGTGGTAATAATGAAGGATTCAACAGGAAAAATATTCAATGATGCAAGAAACATCAAAAGAAGTCAGAAGGAGTACACAGTCATTATACCAAAAAGAATTGGTGGATGCTTAATCATTTCAAGAGATTGCATATGATCAGGAACCAATGGTACTTAAGGATGAAGTAGAAGCTACCTTGAAGGAATTGTTAAGACACAGTCCCTAGGAATTGATGGAATACCAACAGAGATGTTTCAACAAACAGACACAGCACTGGAGGTGCTAATTTGTTTATGCCAAGAGATTTGGAAAAGAGGTACCTGGCCAACTGACTAGAAGAGATCCATATTTGTGCCTATTCCCAAGAAAGGGGATACAACCAAATGTGGAAATCATTGAATGATATCATGAATATCACACGCAAGTAAAATTTTTCTAAAGACCATTCAAAAGTGACTGTAGCAGTAGATAGACAGGGAACTGCTGGAAAATCAACAAGCTGGATTCAGAAGAGGCCGTGGCACCAGGGACATCATTGCTGGTGTCAGATGGATATTAGCCAAAAGCAGAGAATACCAAAAAGATGTCTATGTTTTATTGACTATGCAAAAGCATTTGACTGTGGGGATCATACTAAATTATGGATAATATTGTGAAGAAAGGAAATACCAGAACACTTAATTGTTCTCGTGAGGAATCTGTACATGGACCAGGAGGCAGTCATTAAAACAGAATAAGAAAACACTGCCTGGTTAAAAATCAAGAAAGGTGTGCATCAGGGCTATATCCTTTCACCATACCTCTTCAATCTCTATGCTGAGCAAATAATCCAAGAAGCTGGACTTTATGAAGAAGAACATGGCATTAGGATTGGAGGAAGATGTATTAACCTGCATTATGCAAATGACACACCTCTGCTGAAAGTGAAGAGGATTTGAAACATTTACTGAGGAAGATCAAAGAACATGCATAGCTTTAGTGTGGATCCACAGTGTGGATTGCACCACAACATCAACAAAACAAAAATCCTTACAACTGGGTCAGTATGCAACTTCATGATAAATGGAGAAAAGATTGAGAGTGTCCAAGATTTTGCTTTACTTGCTTCTACAGCCAACACCCATGGAAGCAGCAGTCAAGAAATCAAAAGACATGTTGTATTGGGAAAGGCTGTTGCAAAAGACCTCTTTAAAGTGTTGAAGAGTAAACATGTCACACTGAAGATGCACCTGTGCCTCACTCATGTCCTGGTATTTTTAGTCAATCCTATGGTTGTGAGGGGCTGGGATTTAGCTCAGTTGGCAGAGCGCTGCGCTGCAGTCTCTGAGGTCCCGAGTTCAATTCCCAGCACCGCAAAAATGGGAGAAGGGCCTGGCAATCCACTCCTAAGGCAATCGTGAAACACTCAGCCATTGAAAACCCTATGAGGGTCGCTATCAGTCGGATACTGACTTGACAGCACCTGACAACAACAACAATGGTTGTGAATGCTGGACATTGACTAAGGGAGACAGGAGAAGAACTGATACTTTTGAATTATGTGCTGGAGATGATATTGAATATACCATGGACTGCCAAAAGAACCAACAGATCTGTCCTAGAAGAAGTGCAACCAGAGTGCTTCTCAGAAGTAAGGATGGCTAGGCAGCATCTGATGTATTTTGGACATGTCAGGAGGGACCAATCCCTAGAGAAGGACATCCTGTTTGGGAGAGTGGCAGGTCAAGGAAAAAAAGGAAGACCCTCGTCTAGATGGATCAACACAGTGTCTGCAACAATGTGCTTAAACATAAAAAGGAACAGATGCCTGGCACAGAACCAGGGAGTGTTTCATTCAGTTGTACATTGGGTAGCTATGAGTCAGACCCGACTCAACTGAATCTAACAACCACATTTACCAGCCTAAGTTACAAAGTAATTTTGCCTCTTAGCTGCTGTATAACCTTAGACAAATTGCTTGACCACTCTGCGCTTCTGGTTCCTAACTTACAAAATAGTAAACATTACGCCTTACCTTATTGTTGTTGTTGTTAGGTGCCGTCGAGTCGGTATCCGACTCATAGCAACCCTCTGTACAACAGGGGAAACACTATTGTCAGTGCTTCTCTGATGTTCACAGGGTTTTCGATGGCAGATTGATTTTTGGGAGGGGGTTGCCAGGTCCTTCTCCCAAGCCTACAGCTTCTGGTGTTCCCAGGTGGTCTCCCATCCAGGTACTAACCAGGCCTGACCCTGCTTAGCTTCCGAGATCTGACAGGATCGGATGATCGGATGCCACAGGGCTACAGCTACAGGCCCTTACCTTACAGATTTGTGTTAAGTATGAAATATATTACTACCAAATATTTAAATATGTTAATGTATATAAAGGGCCTAAAACATCAGTTGGGCCGGGCGTGGTGGCACATGCCTGTAATCTCAGCGGCTTGGGACGTGGAGGCAGGAGGATCGAAAGTTTGAGACCAGAGGCAGTCTGCATAATTTGGCGAGACCCTGTCTCAAAAAAGTAAACAAAAAAAATGGGCTGGGGGTGCAGTTCAGTGGTCCAGCACTTGCAAACCATGCAAGCACAAAACTCTAGGTTCGACCCCCAGTACCGCAAAAAACAAACAAAAAAAAACAACAAAAAACCCCACATCAGTTGGTACATAATAAGCATTTTTACATTATTATCATTGTGCTAATCTTATTACTAAGCTACATGTTGAGCTTAGTCTCTTTTCTTTCTTTTTTGCTCAGAACACCCTTCCCTAAATGGTGTGTGTGTGTGTGTATGCAGGTAAGGATTACGGAGATAAAGGAATTTATTTTCATTTGTCCTAACTTTGTATCATTCAGAGTATGTAATTCTGTTCCTAAAAGTTCCTCTGACATTTCCAGTTTGAACTCACCCTCCTTTTATTCTCCATTCATTCCTCATTTTTATTCTTTATGAATGCAAAGTAATTTAGCTACCTTTTTCTCCACAGTTAGCTCTGTTGTCTTATGGTGTCTGTCTCATCATCCAACCCCAATCTGTTTATCAGCAATTTTCTTAAGCCTAGTATTTCCATGTTTTTACTATGCAATAGATACAGTTCCTAATGGTCATTTTGAATTCTTTAATATTAAAGTATGTTGAAAGCAATTTGACTAATTATCATTTGAACTATCACTCAAACTGCAGTTTTTATATAAATTCACATTTTCATGTTAGGCTGCAAAAGAAATAAAAGAGACTGCCCTTAAAGAGCAGAAGTTGAATCTCTTTTATCCTTATATCCACAGGAGTTACTAGTAGGTCGCTCAAAAATTGATGAGCACTTGTAATTCATTTCCTGTATATTTCCTATAGGAATGAAATACCCTGTTCTCGGAGAAGGCTTCAAACCTGGGGTTCATTTGCAATTTGATAGTGATGCAGAATTTCTTCACTCCCATGATGGTAAAGCATGGTCTCAGCTAGATAGCAAAGTGTCCCAAATGGTATTTATTCTACTGCATAATCCCAGAAACTTTTCAACATCACACGTTATTCTCTTTCTTTTCCCTCCATAGGACTTGATACCTAACTTTGTGTTATTATAATAATCCCCCTTGACATTTGATTTTTTCTGTGGAGTAGTAAATTCAGTTTTCTGCCATATTTAGCTATGGTATTTGGCTACAGTTATTACTATAGTATTCCTAGGAGAAGAAAAACATGAGAGAAGTAATTTCTGTTAGGGGAAAGTAACATTCTTTTCTCTGCAGACATGTTATTTCCAAAATGACAGATCTCCCTTTTGTTTCCCCATATAATTTTATTAAAAATTTTTCATTTTAATAAAGTCTGACTCTAGTTATTTATGTTTAATTCTAACATCTTTTAAATTTCACCTTTTCTTCTTCTCTTTCTGACCACATATGGGCAAGGTGATAAGAAAGCCCAGGTATCTCCTTTTTACTAGTAGGAAATTCAAACTTGGGACCCCTTGCTCCAGGCCCACTCCCTAGTTACCACCTCAAAAACCCCAAGCCAGGGCTAGGAATGTAATTCAGTGGTGGAGCACTTGCCTAGCAGGTGAGTCCCTGGGTTCCATCCCCAGCACCTGGGAAAAAGAAAAAGAAAAAATAAAGAAAGGAAGGAAGGAAGAAAGAAAAAAGAAAAAACACCAACCAACCCAGTTTTCTTTCTGCTTTCTCAAGCCATTTTTGGGGGTCTGTTTGGGAGGCACTCTACTCTCCCCAGAAAGCCTCATTATGAGAATAATAAACCTTTTCATACCCTCTTGAGGTATGTATGTGTATTTGATTGAGAGAATGTGTGTGTGTGTTTGTGTACATCCAAACCAAATTTTGGGTGGAGGTCCATTCTGACTCTACAGATATTCTGATTCTACAGAGTATTCACAACAATTTTCTTAAATGTTTAATGACTACAAAGAAATACTATATGTTTAAAATACAAAAGTGCTATTTTAGTTTGTTCCTGCTGCTATTAACAAAACACCTTAGGCCAGTAGTCCCCAACCTTTTTGGTACATCAGACTGGTTTCAGGGAAGACAACTTTTCCACAGATGGAGGTTAGGGGTGATTTGGGGATGATTTGAGCAATGGGGGTCAGCTATAAATATAGATGAAGCTTTGCTCACCACTTACCTCCTACCAGGAGGCTTGGTTCCTGAAGGCCAGTCTGTGGCCCCGTGGTTGTGGACCGCTGCCTTAGACTGTATAGTTTCTACACAATAGAAATTTATCTCCCCTAGAGGCTGAGGAGTCCAAGATCAAGATGTCAGCAGGTTCAGTGTCAGATGGAAGAAACTTTGTGCTACCAAGATGGCACTTTGTTGTGTCTTTACATGGCAGACATGATGAAAGCTGTGTCTTCACATGCCAGAAGAGATAGAAGGGCCGTGAAACCCTCCATATGCTCTTTTATAAGGACATTAATCCCATTCATGAGGACAGAGCTTTCATCACTTCCCCAAAGGCCCTACCACCATAATGGGACTTGAGCTTCAACATATGATTTTGGGGGACCACAAACTTTCAAGTCATAGCAGTAGCAATAAGAAAAAAACTTGAGACCTATCTCCCAGGCTAAGAAACAGAATATTACCAATATATTTGAAGTGCTTCTCTCTGATTTCAGCCTTACCCTACCTAAATTAATCCTTCATTCTAGCTTATCAAAATATTAGTATGAATGTATAATTTATCACTATTTTATTTTTACATTTTATCACACTTACATTCCTACATTATATATTACTTTATTTTACATATTTATAAATTCTATAAATGAAATCATACCTTATATGCTATATTGGGATTTTTTCTCAACATTTTCTGTGAAAGTTATTTGTACTGATTAATGTAGCTTCATGCATATTGTCCAAAATAATGTAGAGATTTTCCTCTCAGTAATCATGTTGGATTTTCTCCTCTCTCTGATTTGACATGTAATAGGACTATGAACATTCTTACATATGAACTCGTAAAAATGTGCAAGTTTCTCCAGCATGTATGCCCAGGAATATAATTTCTGGGTCCTACACCATGGGTTTACACAGTAAACTCTATTTGATGATAAGTTGATTTTCAAAGGAGTTATAAAAATTTACATTCCAGTTTCATATCTAATAATTTGGATAAACAATTTTCCCTATACCATTTATTGAAGGGTTCTTAACTCACTGATCTGCAATATCACCTCTGTCATAAATCAGGTGTGCATATATTTATGGTCTTTCTGAGTCCTCTACGCTGATCTGTTTATTACTTTGTTTTTGTAGTACTGGGGATTGAACCCAGGACCTTGTGCTTGCATGCTTTGCAGGTGCTGTACCACTGAGCTGCACCTTCAGCCCTCTTTTTTTTTTTTTTTTTTTTTTTTTTTTTTTTTTTTTTTTTTACTTTTTTGAGACAGGGTCTCGCTAAATTACACAGACTACCTCTGGTCTCGAACTTGCGATCCTCTTGCCTTTGCCTCCTGAATTGCTGGGATTACAGGGAGGTGACATCATGCTCAGCTATCTCTGAACAAGTTTAATGCAAGTTTATGAATATAATTTAGTTATAAGCCTTAACCTCTAATAGAAAAAGACTCCAACTTTATTTTTTTCCATTAAGAGTGTCCTAGTTATTCTTGGGACTGGGATTTAGTTCGGTTGGTAGAGCGCTGCGCTGCAGTTTCTGAAGTCCCGAGTTCAATTCCCAGCACTGCAAAAATGGGAGAAGGACCTGGCAATCCACTCCCAAGGCAATCCCGAAACAGCCATTGAAAACCCTATCAGGGTCACTATGATTCGGATAGCCACTCGACGGCACCTAACAACAACAACAAGTTATTCTTGATCTTTGTTCTTTTGTAGAAATTTTAGAACAGCTTGTTGAACTACTAACAAACCCGCTTAGTTTTCAATTGGGATTGTTTGTAAATCAATTTGAGGAGAACTGCCATCTTTTCAGTATTCAGTGTACTTATACAAAATGTGTCTGCAGCAGTACCTGATCCCATCAGATCTTGGAAGCTAAGCAGGGTCAGACCTGGTTAGTACTTGGATGGGATATCACCAGGGTACACCGCGTGCTGAAGGCTTCAAAGAAGGACCCGGCAACCCACTCCCAAAAAACAATCAGCTGTTGAAAACCCTATGAATAGCAGAGAAGCATGACAATAGTGTTTCATCCGTTGTACATAGGATCGCTATGAGTTGGACACTGACTCATTGGCACCTAATAACAACAACATACAAAACATGGCATAACTCACCACATATAGACATCCTTTTTAATTGAATGTTACAGTTTTGTCCAGGAAGGGCTTGTACAGAAATATTTTATTCCTGATTATGAAAGTGAAGGTTTTTACCATTAAGTATGTAGACTTTTTGTTGACAGTTTGCATACCGTTGGTGATCCTAGGAGTGCTTTGTTGCTTGACTGTGATCTAGCTGGAACTGGAGACACTGCTCCTCCCAACTCAGCAGAAGAGAGTAAGCCTGAGCTCAACTTTACTGAGGACCAGAGACTTTTCTTCCAAATTGCAGAATCCAGTTTTCCTAAGATCACTAGCAAAAATGAAAACATAGGACCACACAAAGACTTGAGCATAAATGTTCATGGCAGCATTATTCACAATAACCAAAACATGGAAGAAACTATTCATCAACTGGTAAATGGGTAAAATATGTTATATTCTTGCAATGAAGTATTATTTGGCAATAATAAGAAATGAGATGCATACTACAACATGGATAACTGGCAAAACCATCATACTCAGTGGGAAAAAACCATAAAACACATTGCATGATTCCATTTATGTTAAATGTCCAAAAAATGAATCTATAGAAATAGAAAGTAGGTTTGTGGTTATCTGGAGCAGGGAGTGGGGATAGAGGATGACTATAAATCAACATGAAGTTTCTTTTTAGGGTAATGGAAATATCGTAAAATCACTTTGTGAAGGTAAAATTGGTTATGTAAAATTACAATTTATATATTGTACAATTCTATAATACAATTCTATATTCTATAAATTCTATACAACTTATACTACTCTATACAATTCTATACATATACAATTCTATATAATATATACAATTCCATAAATATAGTATAAATTCTATAGTACAATTCTATACATA
Organism: Pedetes capensis; assembly: GCA_007922755.1. Lineage (NCBI taxonomy): Eukaryota > Metazoa > Chordata > Mammalia > Rodentia > Pedetidae > Pedetes > Pedetes capensis. The sequence goes on along the minus strand of VMDO01012606.1, from coordinate 45,423 downwards.
TATTTCTATATGTACAATTCTATAAATTCTATAAATATGCTATTCTATAAATTCTATAAATTCTATGTAATTATATAAATTACTAAAATTCATTGAGTTACTTCAGATGTGTGAATTTATGGAACATAAGTTACATCATTGGGGCTGTTTTATAAACAGATCAATAAAAGCAGTTGATGTCCCATGACAATTACCTGACTGGCTGGCATCTAAATCTAGACTTGTTGGTGTCTACATCCTGACTGATTATTCACTGCATGCAAGGCTGCTCTAAGGCTTGCTTGGGAGGTGGAATACTGAAGAGGCAGGGGATCATCACTAATCACTGAACACTTGGCATCTGCCCACTGCTTGCTCCCTGTGTTATAACTTTATTTCCTGCACTAAAAGCCACTCTCACTCTATACAATAAGCCCATTAACAAGGCTACAGAATGTACATCTCCCTCAGAACAGAACCACACCTCTGTCCAACAGTGTTCTGACCTCTGTCTACTTCTATATTGGTTTATGGAGGAATTGGATTTTGTTTTGGTGAAATGCTCCAAATTCACTCCCTCGAACAAGAAAAAATCTGTCCCATATACCCATATCACATGTCATTGCGTTTGCCTTCACCCACTTCTAATCCTAGCTTTACAAGTGTTATTATTGTAAATAATTGACTTTTTCCCATGTATTGAGGTGAGTATTCTGGATTTCCCCTTTAAAATGTTAACATGGTAAGTTGAATCAATCATTTTTATTGTTAATTCAATCTTCCATTCACTAGACACTCTTAGCTTGATCAATACACTGGTACTGTTGGCACCCTACCTGGATCCCCTGGGATCCCTTAACCAGTTTGTTGTGCCCATTCCCCATATGGTACAGTAATGCTGCTAACAACTATACCTGCATCATTCTCAGGAGACTTCCCCTGTTTGATTGGATTGCCTCCCTAGGTGGTGCTTTGAAGTTATACCCAACTGCCATCCTGGAGATATCTGGGGCAGAGAGACTCTGTGGAGTCTCTGGTGAGCACCAGCAGAAGAGTTGCAATGCAGATATCAAGCAGCCAGTCTTTGGCTACCTTGGGGCTGAAATAATGGGCTCATGAATGGAGTAGTTGTGTGGCAGAGAGGAAGCTACACATGGGCACAAAAGCAGACCTAGCTGCTACTGCCACTCTGTCAACAACAGAGATGATACCAAGCGCTGATGGTACATGAACCTTTGAGGAGACCAAGCAGCCATGTAGTGATGCTTGCTTATGTAAGACCCCTTCCACCCTAGAAAGGGTAGCAATTCGTTCAAACTAAGATTGCCATGTTTTCTAAGTATGGGTTTACCTTTCCTGTCTGCCCTCAGTTGGCCAACACCTCTGTTCAAGGGCTCAAAGAGTGTCTGGTTCACTGATGCTGGAGTTCCCACATACTATCACTTTAGATCAAGGGATACAATTTTGACAAACGGTGCTCAGCTGTGGGTGCAGTCCTGTGTTCTTTGCTGATCATATCCCACTTCATCCGATATTTCAAGCTATTAGCCTAGTAGGGGCTGGGATTTAGCTCAGTGGGTAGAGCGCTGCGCTGCAGTCTCTGAGGTCCCTAGTTCAATTCCCAGCACCGCAAAAGTGGGAGAAGGACCTGGCAATCCACTCCCAAGGCAATCCCGAAACAGTCAGCCATTGAAAACCCTATGAGGGTCGCTATGAGTCGGATACCGACTTGACGGCACCTAACAACAACAACAGCCTAGTAGAGCAATGGAATGGCCTCTAGGCTGAGGGCATTAGCTTGGAGATGTTACCCACAAAGATACAGTGCTGTCCTTCAGGATGCATTATGTAAGTTAAAGAAGAGCGGTAAACTATGGCTCACAGGCTAAATGTGGCCTGCTGCAGTTTTTTTAAACAACTTTTGTTGTCACACCACTCATTTACATATTATCTACGGCTCCTTTCATGCTACATCAGCAGAGTTAAGCAATGTGACTGAGGCTGCATGGATAGTTTACAAAGTCTAAAACATTTGCTATCTCATCCTTCATGGAAAAAGTTTGCCATTCTTGCCTTAAACCAATGGTCATTTTATGGTTCTTTTTCTCAGTAGAATATCTGAGCCTCAGAATCAATGGGTAAAAAAAAAAGTAGTGTGACTCTGTTCCAGCCACCTACTTGGGAGATTTCTTCTAGTTTTGAAATTTAGGCTCTTTAGTTTGAGAATGAAAGGGAGCCATTTTCACTAGAATATACATTAATAGTTCCACTAGTCTTAAAGCTATGGCTGCCACTGATCACTTTAGGCCCGTTCTGCCAGTAAGACCAGCAAGAAAGGATTTACCATACTCTTGAAGGAGTAACTGATAATCTTGAGGATTCATGACAATTTTTGCTGCCACTGTATAATGACGCCTGCAGCTTGTACCACTGTGGCGTCTGATCCCATCAGATCTCAGAAGCTAAGCAGAGTCAGGCCTGGTTAGTACTTGGATGGAAGACTGCCTAGGAACACCAGGTGCTGTAGGCTTGGGAGAAGGACCCGGAAACTCATTCAAAAAACAAAAACAAAAACAAAACAACAACAACAAAAAAACCCAATCATCTATTAAAAACCCTATGAATAGCAGAGAAGCACTATCAATAGTGTTTTGCCTGTTGTATGTAGGGTCACTATGAGTCGGACACTGACTCAACAGCACCTAACAACAAACAACATGATGACAGTGAAGAATGTATATAGCACTCACATGAGTCACTGGGGTATCTCTTGGTAACTTCAACTCCAGTTTTAACTGTGAATTGGCAAGTAGAACAACTGTGGCCAGATAAGGGCATGTTAACCAGAATCTCATAGCTCCCAAGTGATACCACCAAGCAAGCCACCCCTAGGCCAATATAAATGATTACTGAGAATGAGGGAAATAGAGAATGGGTAGTAAAGGAAGGAATTAGTATCAATTCTCACCTTGGGACCAACTGCAGCACTGGAATTAACTGCTTCATCCTATTAACTTTTTCTTTTAACTCCTAGGAATTGTAATCAACCCAAATCCTGGAGAAGTGGTAAAAGAATAGAGTGAACCTAATATGCAAAACAGGAGAAGGACCTGGCAACCCACTCCCAAAAATCAACCTGCCATTGAAAACCCTATGAACAACAGAGAAGCACTGACAATAGTGTTTCGCCTGTTGTAGAGGGGGTTGCTGTGGGTTGGATACCGACTCGAAGGCACCTAACAACAACATAACAATATGCAAAACAGGTGGACCTTGGTTGTACAAGGGATGGAGCATAGCAAACAATGTTGGTGTTCTCCTCAGATCCCTTGAGTTTCCTTTTGTTGGTTCAGTGTGCCCATTCTCTAACTGCTGCAGATGCTGCATCATATCTGCAACAGTCTCAAGGGGATAGAAGCAGCATTACCTGGAGTTCTCACCCTGTCACAGCCTATAAAGAGCTACTTGATACCTGATAGGTAGGTGCAAAAGTCTCACTCTCTGGCCTTCAAGTGGGAAAAGACCCTGTGGAGCAATGCATGATTCAGAGCTCCTGGAGAAGTCAGGCTGGCACTAAACTTTAGCTGAAACTATAGTCTTACTTCCCTTGCTACTTTAGCCTCTTCCTGTTTCCCTCATTCCTTTACAGAGTCCTCATGTAATCCTGTCATTTTTCTATCAATAAAACACTTGATTATTTATGTTCTTTCCAAAAGTTTATTCTGTTTTTTTTCCCTAATGTTTAAAATTAGAATGCTTAGTTCATTAATTTCAAACCTATATTTTTGGTTACCTAGAAATGTATCCAGTTTCCTCAAAATGAGTTTTTAACAACCTTCTTTATCATTCAATGCCAAGAATTTTCAAATTTCTATTCTGAATTTTTTGGCCCACAAATACATTTAAGAATTTTCAAAAACATGAGAGTATTTCTACTTGCTTTTTTGTTATTTTTAACTTAATTTTATTGTTGTCATCAGATAATGACTTTGTATGATTGATACCAATTTTCTTACTCTAAGAAAGCCCTTTGAGCCAAAATAAAACAACAACCAAACCAAACCAAACCAACCAAAACAAAACAAAAAAACCCCAAACCCAAAGTGTACTCATTACATGCATTGAGGAACAGGTACAATATGATCAGAAAAGCACTCCTCTTTGAAAAAGTAAAGTTTTGTGATATATAACATTACTGGTCCATAACAATTTTGAAATTACAGTTGGTAAATATTATTAAGGCCCTCCATCCTTGGTGTGGGGAAAGTTCCTTAATTAGATCTTTTCTCTTACCAGGTAAAGGAACTTTTTCCATTGTTCTGTGTGGCTTTGTCTCTACTTTGTGGAAAGTTCTTCGTTTTCTTTTATCCTTCTTGGCCACATCTGAAATGAAGGATAATAGCTTTCTTATTGGCCACACAGCATTCTCTTCTTGCCCTACTTCTGGCAGCAAACTCTATTTTTCTTTTTTTGTATTTCATCATATTCTCTTTTTACTATACATATTTATGGGGTACAGAGTGATGATTTAAAACCTAAATACAACATGCAATAATCCAATCAGGATAGTTAGCAATTCCATCTACTTAATCATTTTTTTGAAAAATTGGGTAACATTTGATAATAATTGTACATATTTATGAGGTATAGTATGATTTTTAAAAATTGCATACACTATGTTGAGTTTCATTGTAGAACTTTCATACAATTGCACCCTGTGCTTTGTACTTGTTCTTTCCTTCTTATTCCTCTATGTTTCTCCCTTTCCCCCTCTGGACATCCCATCTCCCCCCTACTAGTCCCCACTCACTCCAGATGAATACTTCTTTGTATTTTCCAATCTTACATATAAACAATTGTGTGTGTGTGTGCATGTGTGTGTGTGTGTGTGTGTGTGTGTGTGTGTGTGTGTACCTTTGAGTAAGAAAGGCCACTTATAGCTCAGTCTTGAGACAGAAGCCAAGCTAAAAGTTTGGACATTATCTCCTTGTGAAAATTAATGAATGGGTTGAGGAAGGATTTGAGGGCAAAAAAAACCAATCAAGGGTGTGGGATTCAAAAAACTTCTTTACTTCAATTATATATATAATTAAAATTATATATATATATATTTGAAATGAAGAAGTTTTTTGAATCCCATACCTTTGATTGGTTTTTTCAAAAAACTTCTTTACTTCAATTATATATATATATAATTAAAATGCTATATATACATATATATATATATATATATATATATATTTGAAATGAAGAACTTTTTTGAATCCCACACCTTTGATTGGTTTTTTCAAAAAATTTCTTTACTTCAATTATATATATAATTAAATATATATATATATTCATATATATATACATATATACATATGTGTGTGTGTGTATGTGTGTATATATATATATATATATATATATATATATATATATATATTCCCCTTTATGGTAGATCTAGCATCTGCATATGACTGAAAATGTGATATTTCTAGTTTTGAGTTTGTGTTATTTCATTTAATCATGATCTCCAGATTCATCCATTTCCCTGAAAATGACATAATTTCATTCTTCTTTATGACTGACTAGTATTCCATTGTGTATATATACCACATTAAAAAAATCCATTCATTTGTTGAAGGACATCTGTGTTGATTTCATATTCTTGCAACTGTGAAGATTGCTGCAATGAACATGGAAGTGTAGATATCTCTGTGACATAATGACGTAGCTTCCTTTGGGTATATACCTAGAAGTGGAAACTCTCCTTTCTAATCGACTGAATGTGTCAGGATCTGTATTCACATTTCTCTAAAAGATGTGCTTTCTTAGGTGTTAAATTTATTTTCTTACATATGTGTCCATCCCACCCCTTGCCCCTCTTTTAATTGATTCTATTAGATGTCACTGGGAAAAATACATACTCTAGTTATTTTTCTTTCCTCTCTCTCTCTTTCTCTCTTTCTCTCTCTCTCTCTCTCTCTCTCTCTCTCTCTCTCTCTCTCTCTCTCCTATTTCCTTCCTTCCTTCCTTTTTTTCCTTCTTTATTTTCTTTTTCTGTACTTGGGGGGTTGAACCTAGGGCCTTGCACATACTTTGCAAGTGCTATACCACTGGGTTGTACTTTCAGCCCATTTTTTACTTTTTTTTTTTTTTTGAGTCAGGGTCTTGCTAAGTTATATAGGGTACCTCTAGCCTTAAACTCATGATTCTCTTGCTTCTACCTCCCTATTCACCTGGATTACAGGCATGTGCAACCATGTAAATTATACAAACAACCTCAACTTTTCAGAAAGAGCCAAGACATTGTTCTGGGTTAAAGGCCATGAAGGTTCAATGGGAATAGTGTCAATTTCTTATCATAGTGTCAAGGGAAAGAGAATAGTTACTCAAACCAGGTCTTGAGTACTCTCTCTTGGAAGTGACACATTAGTACTTCACATGATTCATACTTCATGTGACAGCTAATTTTGCGGCCAAGGCTAACTTCAAAGCAGGAAAGGAGCCCAGGCTCCCAACATTCCCAAAAGGAGAGAAGAACCCTAAATACTGAAGGATAGTATTAACATCTGCAACAAAATACAAAGTATAGTTGTTGATGTTGTAGTGGTGGTAGTGGTGGTTGCCTAGCCACCCTATATACAACAGAATGAAACACTACCCTGCACTGTGCTGTGCACATGATTTTTTTCTATGTTTAAGCCCATTGTTGCAGCTACTGTGTCAATCCATGTAGTTGAGAGTTTTCCTTTCCTTCATTGACCCTTGTCACAACTCCTAAACATGATGTCCTTCTTCAGGGATTGGTCCCTCCTGACAACATGTCCAAAATACGTAAGACATAGTATAGTTAGCCCCTTTTAAAATAACATAAGAATATCAGAAAATTTTATTCTGATTTCTATTAATTTATATATTTCCCAGAATATTTGTTTTATATTTTAAAAATATTTTTATCCCCCTATTGGGTGCACCTAACAACAACAAATTGGGTGTTATTAATTTTTGTAGTAAGCACTTGTTTAGATTCATTCATGTTTACCACTTTTATTCCTTATATCACATCCTAATGAGTTCAATTTTTTGTGTATGTGAAATATAGCCTTTTGAATTCTTCAACTGAGAGTCTGTTAGTAAATTCTTTATTTTTGTCTGAAAAGGTTCTATTTCAGCAGTACCACCATCACCCCTCTAAAGTGAATTTATTTTCTTAGTTCTCAGTTCTGAGTTTTTATTTCATATTGTAAAAGTAGGATTTCACTGTCTTTGACAGTACTGTGACTGTTGCAAATACACTTATAAACTTGTCATTACTTTGTAGCTAATCTACCTTTCCTTCTAGCTTCTTTTACAATCTTCTTTGCTCTTCTGTAATGCATTGTAACTTGTCTGGGTATAGAAGTCCTTTAATTTATCCAGTTGGGGGGCTGAAAACCTTAAATGTGAAGATTCTTATCTTTCACCTATCTGGAAAAGTTTCAGCCTTCATCTCTAGGATTATTCTCCTTATCAGTTCTATCCTGAAGCTTTGATTAGATGTAAAATAGAACTTGTTACTCTAACACCCAAAGGGGGGGTGGCGTATCTTAATTTTTATATTTGCCTCTCTTTTCTCTGAAATGTAATTTCTTTAAAATTATTTCTCAGTTCACTAACTTTTCTTTAGTTGTTTATAAACTATCCTTTTGACTTTTTATTTCATATATATATATATATATATATATATATATATATATATAGAGAGAGAGAGAGAGAGAGAGAGAGAGAGTTGTGTTCACATTCTGTTTCTTTAAAAAAAAAACTGCCTTGCCATTTTATAGTTTGTTACTAATATCTTCAATTTTCTTTTCATTTCTGAGGATCAAACTGAGGGTCTAGCACATGCTAGGCAAGTGCTCTACCACTGATGTATATCCCTAATGCTTCAATATTCTTACTGAAATTACAAAACACATTTTTATATTCTGTCTGATAATATGAGCAACAGAATTCTTTGTAAGTCTCATTCTTTATTACTGACTCTTATTCATGGGACCTTGTTCCTTGTGTGTTTTGTGATAGTTGAGAATTCAAGCTTGTTAAATTATATCTGTGGGAATTTTATGAACCCTCACTTGAAAATGTACCACTGTGGCAACTGATTCCATTAGAGCTCAGAAAATAAGTAGGGTTGGGCCTGGTTAGTACTTGGATGGGAGACCACCTAAGAACACCAGGTGCTGTAGGCTTGGGAGACGGACCCAGCAATCCACTCTTGAAAATCAATTCACCATGGAAAACCCTATGAATTGTAGAGAAGCACTGACAATAGTGTTGCGCCTGTTGTATGTAGGGTCGCTATGAGTTGGATACTGACTCAATGGCACCTAATAAAAACAGCTTGAAAATACATTTCTCTGGGAGAGGATTTACATTTTTATTTTTTGCTTCCATGCCTGGAAAATACCACAACTCAATATCCCTTTAAAATAAGTTACATATTGTTCAAGGAGGGGCTGAGGTTTAGCTCAGTTGGTAGTGTGCTGCTCAGCACTCTCTGAGGACCCAGACTCAATCCCCAGCACCACAAAAACAGGAGAAGGACGTGGCAATCCAGTGTCACTTCTAATTGCATATCCTCTTTGGTAAAGCCCAGACTTTACCAACTGTCCCCATCATTCCAAGGAGCCCTCAAAATATAGGCTCAAGGTCGTGAGGGATAGGCAGATACTTTCAGAGATAGTACCAACTTCATTGTCACTTTCCCCTCTGGACTCCTGCTTTTACTCTATATTTGGTCTTTGAGAATTTCCCTCACTTTCTTGATAGTGTGTGTATGTATATAAAAAGTTAGGGAGTTAAAATCATCTAGAATTTACAATTATTTTGCTGCATAAACTTGCAATTGTACGTGTAGTCTACCATGATGTCAAAAAAGAGGTACAAGTTTTTTTCTCCTTATCATTTATTTTGTTATTTTCAAACAGGTCCCCTAGAAAGACCATTCAATAGGTGATTTTTACTTCACAGAACCTTAAACTACATTGATGTACCCAAGAACCATTGGCTTTGACCCCATAAATGTAATCTCCAGCTCTTCCAATTCCTGGAAATTACTGTGACCCCCTTCTTACTTTGCCCATCTCCTTATTTTCTGTACTTAAATCCAGAACATGTTCAAGGCCTGACCTTTGTCTTTACTTCTCATTTGAAAACCAAAATCGACTACTTGGACTTGAACATACATTAGCTTTCTGAGTTTTTGTATGTTGATCCTGGAATTTGCCTTTGCTCACATCATCAATCTTTCTGCTTTTTAATGTCATACCTAACCATGCCACCTGATCAGACCTAAACTAAGCATCCTACTAGGTTTTTAGCCACCTGACTTATGCCCTGAAAAAGCCTGTCCCCACTTAAAAACTGGAGAGCGATCAGAAAAACAGGTAACATCAGTTCTACTAGTGACCACTTTTCTGACAGTGATCACATTTTGATGTCTGAAGTGCAATACACTCTTAAGAATGTTTGTGTTTGACTATTAGCAATATTGGTATTAAAGTTAAGACATTTCTTATGTACCAGGTATTAATCTACTGATATCACATTCAGCAAGTGCTCTCTACTCTGTTCATCCTAGATGGCTCCTTCATAGGTTACTTTTTATTTGCAGAGATTTTCCAGGCTTTATAGTTATAGCATGCACCAGTGCTCCAAACCTGGTATCTGCTTCTAAAGAAGCATCTTCTCTTTGAGTGCGTATTTTCATCCCCAAATAAAATACTATGATCAGAGGAATACAGTGTTCTTACTGCCTGAGCTTATGTCATATCACAACTTCCAAATCTAGAAAAAGTTTAGCTTCATGAAAATTAAAATCCTGAGTGGAGAAAGTCACGATACTCTTATCAGAATAAGAAAAATAGGTGCACACAGATGTTTATTGCCATTTTCACTGTCCTTTGGACAAAGTCTGGCTACAAAAGGATTTGAAGGAAAATTTCTCCTCATTCTAAAAATCTCTATTCCTTAAACTTTCTTTTCTTATATCTTTAAATAATTAATTGGATTTGTCAATGTCTAGTCCTCAAATTTGAAGCATATCTGTATCACTTATTCCCTATAAACTTAGCAGAGTTTCCACCTTTCAACAGACACAGTTCCATTCCTTGAGATCTTCCATTCTTTGGCACACCACAAGGTACATAAGATCTAAACAAGGGTGCATGAAAAGGAGAGGCTGATGAGCCAGCAATTGGTTAGTCCAAGTGGGATTCGATTCACTTCATCAATCCTACCACATGGGGGCAATAGGAAGCAACAGAGAAGGAGCCACATATATGACTTGAACAAACAGTATCTCAGAATTTGACAAAACAGCAACTTCTCCTTGAGACTGATAAATGAGAGAGCATTAAGAGGGAGAGTGAGAAAAGGGGATAAAGATTCTTTTTACTTCAAAATCCATCTTTCCAATAATTTTTCTAAGCATGGGGAATAATGTAATAATACCTAGGGGTTTTTTTGTTTTGTTTTGTTTTGTTTTGTTTTTGGTTTTCTTTGTTTGTTTGTTTGTTTTACTTAATTATATATTTTACATGCTCTTAAATATTTGTCAGCACATAATTTATTTTTAATGCTAGGATTGAACCCAGGTCTTCACAAATGTTAGATAAGCACTCTACCACTGAACCACACCCACAGTCACACACATATCTTTTAATCACTTGATAAATGTCCAGTCAGAGGGTATACTATCCTATATTTAATCAACATACTGTATTTAGGCAGTTAAGGTACTTCCAGGTGTTCTGTGTCATAAGTAATATAGTGATTAACTTATGTGAGGCTATATCTACCAAAATAGTGGTTATTTCTTCTGAATAAATTATTGTAGATGGAAATGCTGGGTTAAAATGAATGTAGATTTTTAAGGAAAAATATTGCTAAACTATCCAAGAAGTGAGTATTAGTTTATATTCCATAAATACCATATTAGTTGCTTATTTCTCTATCGCTGTCATGGCCTTCTTCTGTTCACCCCTTAAATTGTACTGAGGTTGAATATTTTATTCACATATTTATTCCCTTTTTTTTCCTTTTTGAATTTTCCATTGTTGTTGTTAGGTGCCGTCAAGTCAGCATCCAACTTATAGCGACCCTCCTAGGGTTTTCAATGGCTGACTGTTTCGGGATTGCCTTGGGAGTGGACTGCCAGGTCCTTCACCCATTTTTGCGGTGCTGGGAATTAAACTCAGGACCTCAGAGACTGCAGCGCAGCGCTCTACCCACTGAGCTAAATTAGTACCCTCTATTCAGAAGTATTTACTTTTTCTGAGTTGTTTTGCTCTAGTTTGGATATGTAGCATTCCAGTCACCCCTAGGATAAAAAAAAAAAAAATGTTAGCAAAAGAATTAGTAGCGTTGTGTCTTTGAAACAACATGTCCATTTCTTATGGTGCATTTTGTTTAAGTTCTTTCCCCACCTCATAATTCCCCTGAGCTCTCTTCATTTTCCCTTTCACACACTGCCCCTGTAAAGAATTTGTAGAAACATCTAGGTCAGACCTGCTGAGAGTCCTCGCAACAGGAAATTGAGCCCAGCACTCTGCTCCCACCTAACAAAGCATCTTTTTCTAGCCTTTCCAGGTACCCTGGTTTGTGATGCACAGCCTTTCATTTGCTTTCCTGTGCAACTTGGTCTAATGAATTCACTTTACAGTCACTTTTACTATCGTTGTATCCATCATATTAACATGACATTTAGGAATTGGGTGAGGCAGTGAGGAAGAGAGAAATAGAAGACTGAGCAGAAATAAAAGAGAAGGATGAGGTGGGAACCAGATGCTTAGGGGAAAAAATAAACTGGCCTTCTTTGAAATAGACTCCACTGGGGCTTGATCCCCAGTGTTCTATCTAGTGTGTTTGATAGCTGGAGTAGGCTGTGTTTTAACATTTCTTACTCTATATTGCAAAGTTTGATATTGTTCAATAACTTCTGCATTTGGTTGGCTCTCATTTCTTGGGAACAGGCACAAATGTGGATCTCTTCCAGACAGTTGGCCAGGTAGCTGTTTTCCAAATCTCTTGGCATAAACAAGTTAGCATCTCCAGTGCTGCATCTGTTTGTTGAAACATCTCTGTTGGTATTCCATCAATTCCTGGATCCTTGTGTTTCATCAATTCCTTCAGGGCAGCTCCCACTTTGTCCTTCAGTACCACTGGTTCCTGGTCATATGCAAACTTTTGAAATGGTTGATCATCCACAAGTTCTTTTTGGTATAATGACTCTGTGTATTCCTTCCACCTTCCTTTGATGTTTCCTGCATTGTTTAATATTTTCCCTGTAGAATCCTTCATGATTGCCACTCAGAGCTTGAATTTTTTCTTCAATTTTTTTAAGGTTGAGAAAAACAGAGCATGTTCTTCCTTTCTGGTTTTTATCTCTAGCTCTTTTCACATGTCATTATAATTTTTGATTTTATCTTCTTGAACTGCCCTTTGAAATCTTTTGTTCAGTTCCTTAACTTCATCATATCTTCCTTTTACTTTAGCTGCTCAATGTTCAAGGACAAATTTCAGAATCTCTTTTGACATATAATTTTGTCTTTTCTTTTTTCCCGTCTTTTTGATAACTTTTTACTTTTCTTATGAATGATGTCTTTGACTTCATGCCACACTCATCTGGTCTTCTATCATTAGTGTCTAATACATCAAACCTGTTCTTGAGATGGTCTCTGAACCCAGGTGGTATACACTCAAGGCCATACCTTGGCTCTGTACACTTGTTCTAATTTTCTTCAGTTTCAGTTTGAACATGCATATAAGCAGTTGATGGTCTGATCCACAATCAGTACCAGGTCTTGTTTTGACTTTTGATATTGAGCTTTTCCATCATCTCTTTCCACAAATATAGTCAATTTTGTTACTGTATGTTCCATCTGGTGAATTCCATGTGTATAGTCACTTTATGTTAGTGAAAAAATGTATTTGCAATGAAAAGGTCATTGCTCTGACAAAATTCTATCATGTGATCTCCAGCATCATTTCTGTTACCAAGGCTGTATTTTCCAACTACTGAAACTTCTTTGTTTACAATTTATTGTACATTTTATAAACAAGTACAAGAAAGGAGCTTGAAGGCTCCCAACACAAAGAAATAAGTGTTTAAGAAAATGGAATGCTATTTATCCCAATTTGGTCATTACATATATGTGTATGCAATTATCACACTGTACTCTATAAATATGTGCAATTGTTACACATCAATTTAAAAAAATTAAAAGGCAACAAATTTGAAAACAAATGAGTTTAGTTACCTCCTAGAAAATTTGTTTACCAAAATGGACTGAAAAGTAAATAGAAAACCTGAATAATCCTGCAAATGATAATAAAACTTAATGAGTAGGTAACTTTCAGCTCAGGCAAGATGGTGTATACTTATTTCTAAGTACAATTATATATGCAGAGAATAACACAAGAGGGAGCCAGAGGAGAATTGTGAAAGGTAACAGAGAAGAGGCAAACTGATTTTGAATCCCAGTACAGGATGACTGGGCATCTTATATGCCCCTCACCCAGAAGAAGAAAGCAACCCAGCTCCAATGATTCCCAATTCCCAAACTCAACCCAACAACAGAAAGCAGCCCAAGTATGCTCATCCCTCAAATCCCATCCCACTTTCATCCCATCTGTATCAAACAGGCAAATAGCACCAGGCAAGGCTGGCACCACTAGCAAGAGCCCTGCCTAACAATTAGTGGCTAGAAACACACTGTTTCCCTCTCTGAGCTGGGAGCCACTTCCTCCACCAAGGAATATGGAGACAGACTAGAAGCACTGCCTCGCTGGACCCTACCACCATCATGCCTGGTAGGGAAACCCTTTGTCCTTATAGGCCAGAGGCTTGTCTCCAGAGACATAGGGGTAGCTGGCATGGGGTGGGGTTGGGAGCAATCAGCAAGAGGGACTCCACTACTGCAAGCTGCCTATCCCAGGAAACTCCTTTGTCCTTGTGGATCTGAGATTCCCCACTGCTCACCAGGGACCCCAATGGTCCAGACTATAGAATCCCCTTTTGCTCCCTCAGTGGAAATAACAGGGAAAAGTGGGGGCCCCGGTAGCAACAAAGTAACAAAGTCTCTGAAAAGTCAAACTGTCATTGAAACCACAGACCCCCAAAGTAGTCTAAGACTTGTATGTTGAACCTAAATAAGGTAGATGTCTCCCAAAACAAAGTATTTAATCAGAAATTCTTCATGTAATAGACAAAATGTCCAGGATACCAAGACTTGAGCAAGAAAAAAACAATCATCTTATACCAACATGGAAATAAATCAGATGTTGGAATTATCTGACAAGGATTTTTAATGAAGCCATCAAAAAATATTCAACAATCAAATACAAATTCTCTTCAAACAAAACAAGAAAATGTCCGCAAAGTAATAGAAATTATAAAAAATAATCAAATGGAAGTTATAGATTTGAAAAATATGATAAAAGAATTTTCTATATTGCTGGATGGACTCAATAGTATAGTGGAGATGACAGAGGATAGAATCAGTGAACTTTAACACAAAATAGAATTAACCCAGTATGAACAACAGAGATAAAATACACTTAAAAAATGAATTGGAAATCAGAGATGAAGACCTATGGGATAATGCAAACATTCATATTATCAGAGTCTTAGAATAACAGAAGAGAGGGTGGGGATGAAAGAAATAATAGCTGAAAAGTCCCCATATTTGGTAAAAAATACAAAATTATATAATCATGGAAATGAGAAAATCCCAATCAGGAAAAATCTAAGGAAGTCTACTGTAACACACTACATAATTCAGTTCTGGAAACTAAATTGAAAGAAAAAGTCTTGAAAACACCCAGAGAGAAATGATGCATTACTAGAAGGAAATACTAATTTGAATGATGGCAGATTTTTCATCAGAACATATGAAGGCCAGAAAGAAGTAGTACATTTTCTTCATACTAAAAGAAAAAAAAAGGAATTATTAGCCATGAATTCTATATCCTGTGAAATATCCTTCAGGAGTGAAGAACATATAAAGATACTCTCAAAAAAAAAAAAAAAAAAAAAAAAAAAAAAAAAAAAAAAAAAAAAAAAAAAAAAAAAAAAAAAAAAAAAAAAAAAAAAAAAAAAAAAAAAAAAAAAGGAAAACTATAAGAGTTTGTAGCCAGCAGATTTAATGTTAAAGACTGGCTAAAGAAAATTCTTCAAAGAGAAGAAGTAATGAAATAAGGAATCTTGGAGCATGAGGAAGGAAAAAAGAGCAATGGAAAGAGCAGAAATATGGTTACATACAATAGGCTATTCTTCCTTGCCTGAGTTTTCTAACTCGCTTAATGATTGAAACAAAAAGTATAATACCATCTGATACTCAAGACAAAGATACTTAAAAATAGGGAAAACAAAAGGACCTAGTACTAAGATGTTGACACCAGTATACTTTGGTAAATTACATATTTATGTTGGAATATTCAAAACAACCACTATGAAAACTATTCAGAGATACATTAAAAAACACCATGAGATAGCATCCTAAAAAGCATTCATATAACACATAAGAACACAAGAAAAGAGAAACAAAGGACTGAAAACTAGCGGAAATAAACAGAAACAAATAATAAAGTGTGATATTTAAGCATTAGCAATAATTACTTTAAATGTAAATGACCTAAATATACCAATCAAAAATCAGAGATAAGCAGAGTAGATAAATAAACATGACTTAACAATATGCTGTGTACAAGAAACTCATTCAGGTCCATAGATAGGCATGCATGTAATTGTTGTTGTTAGGTGCCGTCGAGTCGGTATCCGACTCATAGCGACCCTCTGTACAACAGGGGAAACACTATTGTCAGTGCTTCTCTGCCGTTCATAGGGTTTTCAATGGCAGATTGATTTTTGGGAGGGGGTTGCCAGGTCCTTCTCCCAAGCCTACAGCTTCTGGCGTTCCCCGGTGGTCTCCCATCCAGGTACTAACCAGGCCCGACCCTGCTTAGCTTCCGAGATCTGACGGGATCGGATGCCACAGGGCTACCGCTGCAGGCGCATGTAATAGAACTGGCAAAGATTTATCATGCAAACACTGATAACAAAGCAGGAATGACCACATTAATATCTGACCAAGTAGATTTCAGAACAAAGAATATTACTAGAGAGAAAAGGAGATAATATACAATGACAGAGGCTTAATCTACTAGGAAGATGTATTAGATTCCTAGACCTATAACAAAGTACCACAACTAGGTGATTTTAAAAAATTGGAGTTTATTGTCTCACAGTTCTAGAGCCTAGAAGTCTGAAATTGAAGAGTCAGCAAGGCATCTAAAACCTTTAGGGAATAATCTTTCCTTGTTTCTCCTAGTTTCTGGTGCTTGCCAGCAATCCTTGGTATTCCTTGGCTTGTAGATGAATCATGCAGTCTTCCTCTGTCATCACATGGCTATCTTTTCACTATGTCTGTGTCCAAATTTTTCTTTTATAAAACCCTCGTTGAAGTCTATATGACTTCATCATAATATGCTTATATATACACTGTATTTTCTTGATTCTAATCCTAACCCTTTCAACAGTTTTAGAGGACTACAAAATCTGATGTGGATTAGAATAGCATCCAGATTTTATACACAGACAAGAGAGCTCTCGAGTTCTCATGCAAATCAAATCCACACACAGTTCTAATCTGAAACTGATTTTGTAGCCCTCTAAAATGTTGAAAAGGTACAGATTAGAAGATTATACATCCAATCTGCATGCAATTCTAAGCCACATCACATTTTGTAGCCCTCTAAAACTGTTGAAACTGGAGAAGGATATGGCAATACACTTTCGAAGCAATCCTGAAACAATCAACCACTGAAAACCCTATGAGGATTGGACCTGACTCCACAGCACCTATGAACAACAACAAAACTGTTGAAAGAGTGTGGATTAGAATTGAGAATATATAAAAATTCCAAATAAGGTCACGTTCACAGGTACCAGGATTAGGATTTCAATATACCTTTTTGAGGGACACAGTTTGCCCCTTAACAGAAAATATAATTATCCTAGAGGTGTATATACAATGACAGAGCCTCAAAATACATCAGACAAAAACTACTGTATATTCTCTGATCTAATCCATACCCTTTCAACAGGCTATAGTAGACCTGAGCAACACAATCAACAACTTATAGCTCCATATATAGAAAACTCTTCCAAAAAAGAATAGAATATAGAATATGAAAAAGGAATGGTAACTATATTGTTTTAAGACCACAATGGAACATTGGCCAAGACTGACAACATCCATGATATCAATACTTGGCCATAATACCAATATCAACACATTTTATAAAATTAAAATCATATAATGTATTCTCTGACCACATGTAATCAATGTGGAGAGCAAAATAAACAGAAACAGAAAAATCTCTAAACACATGGAAATTAAGGAACACACTTCTCTCAATAACCCATTGGGGAAGGAAGAAGACTGAAGGAAAATAAAAATATACATAGAACTAAGTGAAAATATGGGAGAAGGATGTGTCAGTCCACTTCTGAAAACAATCCGGAAACAATCAGCCATTGAAAACACTATGAGAATTGCTATGAGTCAGACGTGACTCCGTGGCACCTAACAACAACAAGATGTGAAAATACAACATATAAAAATATGCATGATGTAGTTAAAGCAGTGCTAAGAGGGAAACTTACAGCACCAAATGCTTACATTACCAAAGAAGAAAAGTTGCAAATTAATGTTCTAAGTTCTTATCTCAATAAAATAGGAAATTCCAATAAAAATAAATTCAAAACTGCAAAAAGAAGGAAATAATAACAAACAAAACCAATTCAATTGAAAATAAAAGAGAAAATTAATGAAACAAAAGCCATTTAAAAATCAATAATATGGATAAGCCTCTAGCAATACTGATAAAAATAAAGAGAAGGAAGACACAAATCAACTATTTCAAATGAAATTGTGACATTACTACAAGTTCTGAGCCATTAAATGGAAAATAAGAAAGCATTGCAAACAACTTTATGGTCAAAACTTAACTTAGAAAAACTAATTCCTTCAAAACCACAAACTACTAAAATGCAACCAAAATAAAATAGGTAATCTTGAATGTCTCATAACAGTTAGTAAAATTGATTATGCAAATAAGAAGATCCCTCACAAAATAAATCTACAGGGCCATATAATCTGACATGAGAATTCTACCAAACATCTAAAGAATAATTAACATTACTTTTATATACAGTCTCTTTCAGAAAATAGAAGAGAAAGAAATACTTCTCCTGATTCATCATATAAGGCCATTATTATCCTGAGAATAAAACTGGAAAAAGACAATACAAAATGAGAAAAATACAGACATACTTCTCTGAAACTTACATGCAAAAATCCTCAACAAAATACCAACAAATGAAACCCAAAAATGTATAAAAATAGTTATATACCATGTTGTTGTTGTTGGGTGCTGTTGAGTCGGTATCGGACTCATAGCAACCCTCATAGGGTTTTCAATGGCTGATTGTTTCGGGATTGCATTGGGAGTGGATTGCCAGGTCCTTCTCCCATTTTTGGGGTGCTGGAAATTGAACTTGGGTCCTCAGAGACTGCAGCGCAGCGCTCTACCAAATGAGCTAAATCCCAGCCCTTATATACCATACCAAGTGGAATTTATTCCAAATATTCAGGTAACTCAACATTTGAAAGTCAATCAATACAATCATCCAGAACATCACAATAAAGAACAAAATTCACATGATCATATCAGCTGACAGAAAAAATACTTGACAAAAATCTGACACTCATTCATAACAAACACTGAGCAAGTTTGCTAGTGATAGTTTGTTAGTTCAGCATTTAGGTCCATGCAAAGAATTATCAAATTCACAATAAAAGCATGACCTTAAAAGGAATAATTGATAAATAGTGCTTCATTAAAATTAAAAAGTTTTGCTCTGCAAAAGATCATGTGAAGAAGATGAAAAGACAAGTTATATGTTGGGAGAAAATATTCAAAAACCATGTATCCAACAAAGACTCTGGAAAATATAAAGTTCTCAAAAAAAAAAAAAAGAAAAAGAAAAGAAAAGAAATCCAACAATTCAATCAGAGGATAGGCAAATGACATGGAGAGACATTGATTGAAGAGGATAAACATATGGCAAATGAGGACATAAAAAGATGTTCAACTTTATTAGCCATCAGGGAAATAAAATCAAAGCCATAATAAGGTGCCCCCCCCCAAAATAGTGACATAATAAATACTGGCAAAGATGCAGAGAAAGTGAATCATTCATATGTTGCTAATGTAAATGTAAATAAGGAAGCTACTCTAGAAAATAGTTTGGCAGGTTCTTAGAAAATTAAACATGCAACTACTATACAACCCAACAATTGCACTTTTGAGCATCTCTGGGCATATTCAGAAATGAAAACTACACACAAAAAGCTTTACATAGAGGTTTATAACAATTTTACTGGCAATAACCAAGAACTGATAACAGCCTAGATATCCTTTATCTATATACAACTATGAATATGATTTAGGATTTAAAAGGAATGACCTACTATTGATATATACACGACATCATGAGTCTCTTGGGAATTATACTGAATGAAAGGAAAACTAATCCTCAAACAGTACATATTGCATATTCCATTTATATAACATTATTCAAATGAAATAAATTATAGAAATGGAGAGCAGTTTAGTGGTTGGCAAGGGGTAAGGACAGAAGAGAGAGGGACAAGGGAGACATGAATGTTGCCATGAAAGGGTCATGTAAAAGATCCTTGTAGTAATGGAATTATTCTCAATCTTGGCTATCGCGGTGAATACTTGAACCCACAAATGTAATAAAATTGTATAGAACTAAATACCCTTAGCCTGCAGCTGTAGCCCTGTGGCATCCGATCCCTTCAGATCTCGGAAGCTAAGCAGGGTCAGGCCTGGTTCGTACCTGGATGGGAGACCGCCTGGGAACACAAGAAGCTGTAGGCTTGGGAGAAGGACCTGGCAACCCCCTCCCAAAAATCAATCTGCCATTGAAAACCCTATGAACAGCCAAGAAGCACTGACCATAGTGTTTCCCCTGTTGCACAGAGGGTCGCTATGAGTCGGATACCGACTCGACGGCACCTAACAACAACAACAACAAATACCCATACATACAAATGTGTACAAGTACAACTGGGGAAATACAAATAAGATCAGTGAGGTATATTGATGTCAATATCCTGGTTGTGATATTGTACTATAGTTTTATAACTATATACTTTCTCTGTTACAGAAACTGAGTAAAGTCTACATGGTATCTTTCTGCATTAGTTTTATAACTGCTTGTGAATCTAAAATTACCTCAACAAAAGTTTCAATTAAAAATTTGAATGAATAGTTAAAAATTGTCCTCAAAATAAAATAATCTGTTATTGTTGTTAGGTGCTGTGGAGCTGGATCCAATTCATAGGACCCTATGTACAACAGAATGAAACACTACTCAACACTGGGCCACGCCTGGCACCATGTCAGTTCTTCTCTTCTATTCATAGGGTTTTTGATGGCTGATTGTTTCTGGAGTAGGCTGCTAGGACCTTCTTCCAAGCCTACAGCACCTGGTGTTCCCAGGCGGTGTCCTACCCAAGGACTAACCAGACCCAATTCTGCCTAGCTTCTGAGACCAGATGGAATAGGACACCAGTGTGGTCTACCTAGCAATCAGGAAATAGGTCATTCTAATCTTAACATCAACTCTTCCAAAACATTATAAAAGAGAGAACACTCTCCAATACATTTTAAGAGACTGGTCTAATCACGATAATTAAACCTAAGAGAGTACAAGAAAGAAAATTATGGGTCACTTTCAATAATAAGCATAGAATTAAAATTCTAGACTAAATTCTTACACATTGAATTTATCATTGTATAGAAGAGACTGCACATTATAAACAATTTGAATTTATTCTAGTAATGCAATATTTTTCAACATTGAAAATCAATTTAACTAATTCACTAATTAACAGATTGAAGAAGAAAGGCCATAAAACCAAGTAAAGTAATATGGTTACTTCATCAAAAATCCCACACTTATTTATGACTTAAACCTGCCTAGCATGCATAAGGCCCTAGGTTCAATTCCTAGTAACATACACACACACACACACACACACACACACACGGGTGGGGGAGTGAATGGGGGAGTACTAAAAATTTCCTTCTATAACAAAAATGGGGCTGGGTTTTAGCTCAGTTGGTAGAGTTCTGCTCTGCTGGGCCCAGGGTTCAATCCCCAGCACTGCAAAAATGGGAGAAGGATGTGGCAAACCACTCCTGAAGCAATCCTGAAACTATCACCCATTGAAATCCCTATGAATAGCAGAAAAGCACTGACATCATGCTGGGTGGGGAGTGTTTCCTTCTGTTGTACATAGGGTTGCTATGAGTCAGACTTGACCAGATGGCCCCTAACAGGAACATAACAAAAAGAAACCTACAACAAACATCATACTTACTACTGCAGTAATGGGGCATTCTTGTTCAGATTTATTACAAGGCACAGAGTATGTATTACCACTTCCACTAATCATTGTACTGGAGTCCAAAGGCACCAAAGAAGGGGAAGAAAAGAAGTAATATATAAGGATTGGAAATAAATAAATGAAACTATCACAATATTCAAATGACTTAATTTTCTTTGTAGAAGATATAAAATAATCTATAGACAAATTATCAGGTTACAAGGATATAGCAAGATAAAATACTGTTAGATAAAACACAATTACACAAAATAATTGCATTTTTATGTGACAAGAAGAAAGAATAAAAATAGTGAAAAAAATAATATTTATGGGGATCTCAAAACAAATATTTGGAACAAGCCAAGAAAAGGCACACAAGACCTTCATTGCGGAAATTATAAATATTTAATGAATTGCCCAAATAAAGGATGAGATACACCATGTACATAGATTGAAAGAAAATATTCTAAACATTCCAAATTGATGTTATCCAATGCAATTCCAACAAGAATCTAAATAAATGTTTGATAATAATAAAAGATAATTCTTAAATGTCTATGGAAGAATCAAGGGCCAAAATAACTGAAATGCCCTTGAGGAAAAATTTTAGGATGTAAGGAAAACCTAGTAGATATGAAGAATCTTGGCACACCTCCTCTAATTAAGGGCACTGTGCTGTTGGTGGGGATGTAATCAGAGAGTCTAGTGAAATAGTATGAAAGCTCAGAGATTCACACAAATATTGAAACTTTGAAAGCCATATATATAAGATGGAAGAGCCGTAAGATGGAAGCAACCTGGGTCCCTGAGTGCCATTCAAAGAAGAGCTGCCTACTGGTATAAAAATACTTATTTTGACTTTATGTGATGAAGAAACTTTTATTAGGTGAAGTCCCTGAAGTTCTGAGGCCGTGTATTTTAATAAACTAATTCTGACTGACGGATCCTTCAGGAGGTTCTCCAGATCTCATCAAAAAATACACACACACACACACACACACACACACACACATATATACACACACTCACATATACACATATATACATAATATATAATACACACATACATATATACACACACATATACACATATATACATAATATATAATACACACACACACACACACACACACACACACACATATATATAGTACTTGAAGGTTCAACCCTGAGCCTCACACATATTTTGCAAGTGGTCTACCACTGGGGACAACCTTGGCCCATTATTTTTTACTTTTTATTTTGAGACAGATTCTCGCTGAGTTACACAGGCTGCCTCTGACCTCAAACTTATGATCCTCCTGCCTCAGCCTCCAGAGTCACTGGGATTACAGGCGTGCCCCACCATGCCTGGCTAAAATTATACTATTTTAATTTATTTTTAACTGCAAATTAATTATAACTGTTGTTGTTGTTAGGTGCTGTCGAATCAGGTCTGACTCATAGTGGCCCTATGTATAGCAGAAAGAAACACTCCCTGATTCTGTGCCAGGGACATGATCTTATTTATATTTAAGCCCATTGTTGCAGGTACTGTGTCAATCCATCTAGTGGAGGGTTTTCCTTATTTTTGTTAACCTACCACTCTCCCAAACATGATGTCCTCCAGGGATTGGTCCCTCCTGACAACATGTCCAAAACACATCAGACACAGTCTAGCCATCCTTGCTTCCAAGGAGCACTCTGGTTGCACATCTTTCAAGACAGATTTGTTGGTTCTTTTGACAGTCCATGGTATATTCAATATTCTTGTCCAGCACCATAATTCAAAAGCATCAATTCTTCTCCTATCTCCCTTGTTCAATATCCAATTTTCACAACCATATGATGCAACTGGAAATATCATGGCATGAGTCAGGCACACCTTTGCCTTCAATGTAACATCTTTACTTTTCAATACTTTAAAGAGATCTTTTGCCACAGCTTTCCCCAAAGCAATGCATCTTTTGATTTCTTGACTGTTGCTTCCATGGATGTTAGCTGTAAAATCAAGTAAATCAAAATGTGGAGAGCCTCAATCTATTCTCCATTTATTGTGAAGTTGCATACTGACCAAGTTGTAAAGCTTTTTATTTTGTTGATGATGAGTTGCAATCCATACTGAAGGTTCTTTGATCTTCATTAATAAATATTTCAAATATTCTTCACTTTCAGCAAGCAGAGTTGTGTCATCTGCATAATGCAGGTTGTTGATGAGACTTCCTCTAATCCTGATGCCACATTCTTCTCCATGAAATCCAGCTTCTCAGATTATTTGCTCAGCATAGAAATTGAAGAGATATGGTGAAAGGATACAGCCCTGCCATACACCTTTTTTGACTTTAAACCAAGCAGTGTTTCACATTAATTATATTAATATACAATGTGAAAAAATAAGAAATTCAGAAAAGTAAATTAAATCACAATAATATTTCCATTCAATGATAAAAATTTTTAATATTTGATTTCTATCTTTTCAGTTGCCCATCAGTTGACCACTCAATTTCTTGGATTTGCCATATTGTGATTAAAAAATCAGTTTAAGGAAGCAATCAACCAAGTTAAAGGACAACGTACAGAATGGGAGAAAATATTTGTAAACTATCTAACAGGCGTTAATATCCAGAATACACAAGGAACTCAAAAATCTAAGACACACACACACACACACACACACACACACACACACACACAAATAATATAATTAAAAATGAGATAAAGATCTAAGAAGGCATTTCTCTAAGACATACAATACAAATGGCCAACAAGTGTATGAAAAAATGTTTGCCATCACTACTGAACAGAGAAATGCAAACCAAAACCATGAGACATGACCTTTCCCAAGTTAGAATGAGTATTATCAAAATGACAAAAATAGTAAATGCTGGCAAAGATATGGAGAAACAGGAACTCTTATATACTGTTAGTGGGAGTGTAAATTATAGAAAACAGTATGGCAATTTCTTAAAAAACTAAAACTTTAACTGCAACATGATCCAACAATCCCACTAGGTCTATATACAAAAGAATTATGTCAAAGAGATACTTGCACTCCCACATTTATTGAAGTACTATTCATAAAAGCCAAGATCTGAAATCAACCAAACTTTACACTGACAGGTGAATGGATAAAGGAAATGTGGTCTACAATGGAATATTATTCAGCCATTAAAAAGAATGAAATGCTGTCATTTACAGAAATGTGGATGTAAGTGAAGGTCATGTTAAACGAAATGAGACAGACACAGAAGTACAAATAACACATGTTCTCATTCATTTTTGGAAATTAAAAAGTTAATCTCATAGAAGAATGAAGTGGAATAGAGATTGGAAGAGAAGTGGGGAGAGGGTAAAAATCAGATAAGGAAAGGCCACCAAAATACAGTTAGAAAGGAGGAATTAATTCTGGTTTTCTTTAGCATAGGAGAGTAACTATTATTTATAATTATCTGTGATATATTTCAAAATAATTATGAGGGTACAAAAGTTTCCAAAACTTAGAAATGATTAATATTTGAGGAAGTGGAAGTTCTTAATACCCTGATTTAATCATTAGACATATATGTCTTAAATTATCATATTGTACCTCATAACAGTCTACAAATATTATGCCTCAAAAAAAATCTATTTATGTGTCTTAAGTTTCCACTTGTCCATGTGGTAGGGTTGCCAGATTTAGCAAATAAAAACATAGGATCCTTAGTTCAATTTGCATTTCAAATTAGTGAATAAGTTTTAATATATGTATGTCTCTTGCAATATTTGAGAGATACTTACATTTAATTTTTTCTGTTGCTTATCTGAAATTCAAATTGAATTGGACATCCTAAATTTTGTTACCCTGCCATGCATGGACTTAACAACAAAGTGTGCCCCAGCTGGGTTTTGTTTGATTGTTGTTTTGAGACAGGGTCTCACTATGTAGACCAGGCTAGCGTCATGATCTTTCTGCATCAGCCTCCTGAGTGCTGGGATTACTGGTCTGTGCCACCATTCATGCCTCCTAGTTGTTTTTTCTAAGTTTTTTGTGCTAAGAAACAGTTCCAGCACAGTGTTTTCCTGTTCTCTAGCTGTCCCGCTGCTATTTTCTTTGCTAGTAGCCCTCATTAAAAAAACCCTAGCTGATCCTTTTCATCTAGCTTGTTAGAGATTCATAGGTAATAAATAAAGTAGGGCTAGAAGCTTAGACCCATCTAAAGTCCCTTACGGGGCTCCTCTCTCCCAAAGTGCTTACCTGCCTCTATATAGTAAATAGAATTCATTTCCTCACTGGGAGAACTATAAACATCTCCATGCCCCTAAATCCAGATTCAACTTCCTCAAGGCCCTACTGAATACTTCTGTGTCCTGGACTTCACACCAAATGTTTTACATGTACGATCTCATTTAATTGGATAAAGTGATCAATCGTCTCAGTTTGCCTAAAACTGCCCTGGTCCTAGGAAAACCCTCCCCAGGAAAAACAAAAAGTCCAAGTTTTCAGTGATGGGCATAAAAGTTTCAGGGAAAAGTATAAAATTCATACAGTTCCCCAAAGAATAAGGACTAAAAACAACCCTTTTTTTTTTTTTTTTTTTTTTTTTTTGAGATAGAGTCTCACTATGTGGCCTAGGCTGTCCTTGAATTCATGGTCCTTCTGCCTCTGTCTCCCAATGCAACACCAATCTTAGTGTCAAACGAATACAGTATAAATTTCCTGTCTTTTATAACCATCGTCTCTGATTTCCCCTTGCCCGCTTATATGTGCAACTGTAAAATGCATCCACAGTAATGGCTCACCCATTGTGGCATGGCTCCACAATGATGCAATCTAAGTGTACTGCTTCAAAACTAGAGAGAGAACAAAGTTACCATAACAAGTAGACAAGGGGAGATTGCAACACGGGCCCACCTTCCTACGTAACAGCTGTGGTTGGCTAGGAGCTCTCTTCAGACAATACATTTATCTCCACCCAGTTCTCCTTCTCTCTTTCCTGTACCTCCTGCCAGCTTCTCTCAAGGACATTACACAGACTTTGAAGACATGGCAGACCACAATGGTTATGAACGTGGCTTTGGAGTCCAGTTGAATTGAAATCCCAGCTCTGCTAGTTACTGGCTCTATAACTTTGGACAACATGCTTAACCTCTCTGTGTCTGAATTTCTTCATCTTGTGAAACTGAATTAGCATTTTCTTCACAAGATTTTTTTGGAGGATTTAAAGTAATAATTAAAATAAACACTTAGGACACTCCTTGGCATTTATAAATATTTCCTGTTATTATAACTCCTACCTGTCACGGAGTTCTTTAGCTTACATTTCTTGCAATAGAGGAAACTCTATCCCTCCATCCTCAGACAAAGGCCTCAGCCAGACAATCAGACCAGATCAAAATAGTATAGCAGCCGTGCCTTCAGGGCTATGCTGTCCTAAGTAATTTCACACAGGGGCATCAATAATCCAGCCCTCCTTGAGCTAAGCCATGGCCAGTCCAATTACTCTTTATAGTCTTTAGTCATAAGGGAAGATCCTTCCTCAAGTCCTTCCTGCAGTGTTTCATTGCTCAGATCCAGATATCCCACACACAATTAATCAAAAAGGAACACCAATGGCTTCACAAGAACAAGAACCACCTGGTGTGGCAGTGCTCTCTACCACAGGCAAGTAACAACATTCTTTCCCCATCACCTTGAACCTCACCCAAAGAAGTTACTGAATCTCAGACAGGGCTCTGATTCAAACACACTTGAGAGGCCCCTTCAAAACAGAAAACTGACTTCTCGATCTATATTATTTGGATCAGATTAAGAATGCCCTCTCCCTCTTCTCTAAAAGATAAAATCAATTCTCTACCTCTTTAATGCGTATAAGCAAAGAACTGACAATTTTTGAAAAAATTCCAAAAAAATATTTAAGTTCTGGCTTTAAACCATTATAGCTAGATATATAGAGAGACTCTACATATCACTACATATAATTTTAATAAATACATTCTACTTTCCATATCTTAAAGTCTGCTTTTCTACTTTGCCCTGTATTACTAATATAGTTTGATATCAACACATTTACTTCTGGTGCAATTTGTTAGTAGTTTATAATACTCAGCTATATAAATGTAATCCATTCCTTATACTTAAACATCTAGAGTGTTTCCTGACTCACCAAGACAATAATAATGTGATAAACACACTTGTAAATTAAATTTGTTTCCTCTAGAAATTTTTCTTAGATGTGATTTCCCTAAGGCCTATTCACTTTTGGAAATAATCTATTTGTAAGAAAAAATTAAATATTCTAATTTGAATATTCCCTCTACTTAGTGTAGACTCCTATTTACATGAAGGCTATTATTTATCAATATCTACTATGTAGCCTGTTGGGCTGGGGTTTAGCTCACTTGGTAAGGTGCTGCTCTGCACTTTCTGAGGACCTGAGTTCAATCCCCAGCACCACAAAAATGGGAGAAGGATGTGGCAGCCCACTCCTGAAACAATCAGCCATTAAAAACCCTATGAGGGTTCCTATAAGTCAGACACGATGGCACCTAACTACAACTATGTATCCTATATTTCACATTCTTTATTTAAAATGATCCAAAAGCTTTTGGTGACTGGTATTATTATCCTTATTTAATAAACGAGGATTCCCAGTGCCAAGGTGAACACCTGTAATCCCAAGACTTGAGAGGCTGAGGCAGAATAGGAATTCAAAGCCAGCCTGGGCTACATAGCAAGACCATATCTCACCCCTCCCCCAAAAAAATAACAAAAAGAAAAAAAGAAGAAGAAAGGAGGATCAAAGAAGTAAGGTAATATGTCACAGACAGTTAGAAGCATAACTAAAATTTGAATTCTTATTGAGCCAACTTCAAAGTTTAGCTATGTTCCCTAATATCACATTCTTGAATCAAGTCTATGATTCAGTTTGTGTATACATCTAGTAATATTTTAGATGCTTTGAGGACGATGACCACATAAAATTGTCAATCAATGAATTCACAAAATGAATGACCATTCACTAATGAGAAATTTGTGGAAATTAAAAAATGTTCAGTTATCACATAGCTGAAACCAAGAGGCATTTCCAATTTCTTTTGGTCCTGGAAATACACAAATTGTACATGTCCTGTGAGCTGGATGCACCTCAAGCTGAGGTCCATGCTTAGCTGTGGACCAAGCCCTTAAAGTTGCAGGGAACACTTTATTTCCATACATAACAATATTTTTAAAATATGGCCCTCATCTGTACTTATGGTGTTGTTGGGATATAGATTCTGGTTGGTGCCTTTTTTGCCAGTTCTCTGATCTAAATTTGTCCATCTTCTAGAATGATAAGTTTCCACCAATTAAAGCACAAATGCTTCCTTCCAGCCTCACCCGTCAACTCTTGAATTTGTTGGTTTGTAGTTTCTCAGTTACTGCAATGATAAGGCTGCCTTTCATTCATGGGCCACCCTTGGCCAATATCCATCAGGACAGGGTCACCTGCAAGAAAGCGTCCCTTAGACCGTAAGGAATTTTCTTTTTTCTTAAGGAATATTCCCAAAGTCAGTTTTGAAGTTGATTGGGAACTTAAAAACATGATCAAAAGAGACCAGAACCTTGTTGCCCTTCAGCTCCGAGATCCTTTACATGTAGACTTTCCACATGCCTGCCATAGTCACAAAATGGCTGCCACAGCTCTGGTCAGTGGGGTTTCACACTGCATTAAAAAACGAGGAAAGGGGGCAAACACTCCTTTCATGTTCATCAGGAAGGAAATTTTTTGTAGGTTTTCTCTTGTGCCCTTGGTGGGCACTGAATCACTGGGTCATCTCTAACTCTATGGCTGAAATGTGCGTATTCATCAAAGCGGATTATGATGCCACCACTGGTTTAGGCCCGGTATAATTTATGCTTACTCAGCATTTTTATTCCTACCTTTGTGGTTCCTTTCTTCATTTTAAGTTTTTTTTTTTTCTTCTTCTTGGTACTGGGGAGCTGAACTGAGGGCCTTGCACATACTTTACAAGCGCTCTGCCACTGACCTGCACCACCAGTCCCTTTCTTATTATTATTATTATTATTATTATTATTATTACTATTATTATTTTGAGTCAGGGTCTTGCTGAGTTGAACAGGCTGCCTCAGGCTTCTAATTTGTGATCCTCCTGCCTCTGCCTCCCAAGTCACTGGGATTACAGGTGTGTGCCACTGCATCTGGCAGTTCCTTTAAAAAAAAATTCTCTTTTACTGTGACCAAAGCAAAGGAAAGGAAAAGTGGTTGTTAAGCAGTTAACAGTCCCTGCTATTCTCAGGATGTGTTATCTCATATCATCCTCTGAGTTCTGATAAGCAATATAGGGCAGTACCGTTATGGATGTGTTGTAATTATGGCTGGACAAGAAGTAGATTAGATCCACGTGTAGATCCTGCTTTCATCTTGGCCAGAAAGTGAAAGATAGAACAAAGACACCAAAATTGTAGGAATATAAAAGCTGATTGAAATCTTCTATAGCTTAACTCATTGTAAAATACTAAGAGGATGAGCCTGGCTAAAAATAAGGAGGCAAAAATAGTAAATCTCAGATAGTCTCTTTGTTCAAGACAACTTCTCTTACTTCTTAAGACAATCAGCCAATTCCCCTCTCTTTAAAAAGACCAACATAGATCAAAAGATTGCTTCTGCCAGGAGCTGTAGCACACATCTGTAATCCCAGTGACTCAGGAGGCTGAGGCAGGAGGATCACAAGTTCAAGGCTACAGGCAGCCTATGTAACTTACTGAGATCCTGTCTCAAAATAAAAAAATGAAAAAGAGTCTAGGGGTGTGACTCAGTGATGGAGCACTTGCAAAGTGTGCGTGAGGCTCTGGGTTCAGCTCCCCAGCACTAAAAAAATAAAATAAAAGTCATAATATGTGTGTCATGATGAGCAGTCAAAAAATTTTAAATATCAATTTAGTGGGTGCATGTTGGTATGTTCCTTAGCATACATTATACATTGAAAAAAGTCTGACAGACAGCTATTGCCAAATCAATAATTTGTTCTAAAAACCTGTCCCCTGGTCTTTGAATCCTCCCAATCTTCTTTGAATGAGGCCTTATGAACTGGGAAGAGGAACCAAGAAACTGCCATGGTGGTAACACGTGCTGATCAGCTTAGAAAACAGCCACTTGGGACCTAATATTGAAATCTGACAATGCTAGCCTCTCCCTGCACTGTTTTCATTGGTGTCACTAGAGCCCAGAGGCCAATTTGTAGGGTTCAGAGGTAGCATCCATGGGAAAGTGGCTACTTTATGTGTTAGTCAGCGTTTTATCACTATAATGAAATATCAAGCATAGCCTACTTATGTAGAGAAAAAGATTTATTTAGCTTGCAATTCTGGAGGTACAAAGTCCAAAAGACTTAGAGAAGCAGGCTTGGTGAAAGCTGGCTCTGGTTATGTCATTTATGGTGCAGATGAAAATGGCAGGATTGCCAGGCATGGTGGTGCATGCCTGTAATCCCAGCAACTTGGGAGGATTTCAAGTTCAAGACCAGAGGCAGTCTGTAAAATTTAGCAAGACCCTGCCTCAAAAAGAAAAAAGAAAGAGAAAAAGAAAAAAGAAAGAGAGAGAGAGAGAAAGAGAGAGAGAGAGGGAGGGAGAGAGGAAGGGAGAAAGGGAGGGAAGGAAGGAAAGAAAGTGGCAGGACCGAATGTGGGCACAAGGAAATGATTACATCTCAGATGGCCAGGCATATTCAAGGAGTCTCAGCCTTTTAATTCCTACCTTGACAACAATTTTCTCAGACAAATTCCCAATGACCTAAAAGTCTCTCACTAGACTCCACCTCCTAAAGGTTCCACAGCACATCCTAATAGTTTTCCCTGGGGACCAGGCTGCAATACATGAACCTTTAGAAGGACACAAACCATATCCAAACTATAGCACTATAGTATGCTAAATTTAAAATGAGAACACAACATTGCTACTACCAAATGACATCCAGTATACCAAATATGTATATATAATTAAGTAAAATTGGAAATCTTAATAATAGTCATCTCCAGGTGGTGATATTTGAATGATTTCTCCTTATAATTTTCTATGTGTCTAATTTCCCAGAAAAATAAATGTGCAGTACACTCATAATTAGGTAAGAAATCATTAGTGTTTTTTTTTTTTTTTTTTCCTTTTTCTAATCAGTGTCACTGAAACATATGCTGTTACAACATCTGGCCTGTACTCTACTTTGGGAAGGAACAAATCTTTCAAGAGCTGTTTTCTTCTCATGAAGTAGTAGTGCATTTCTCACTGGTGAAAGGGACAGTAATCAATAGATCAACAGCAGAAGTTTTGTGATGATTTCCTAAGGGAGAGAGTGCTCAGCAGCCTGAAGTCTGGTCTGTCTGGCCTGCTGCTGCTCCTGGGGCTCTGGGGAATTGAGCAGATTAATCACTGTGTTCTTTAGCATAATATCCTCCAGGTTCATGTACAATTATTATGTGTCAATCAAAAATAAAGTAAAACTTAAAACCACCACAATCCAACAGAGATTTTACTGTTTTAGCTCTGTGGACTTCTAAACTGTAGGTGAACATGTGCTAGATGGACTGGGGACCTCATAGGTAGGAAACCAAGCCGCCATGAAGAAGAGCCTTCCGTGAGGAAGAGAACTACTTAAACCAGGAGGAAGAAGGATATGCTACCTTAGGTAGAAAGGACTTAGAGAAGATGGAATCACGCTAAACACTTCAGGAGTACAAGCTGCTGGATTCACTCACAGCCGGAGGTGTGGGCTCTCCCTCACCCTCTCTTCCCACTCTCCCTATCATTCCTTTGGCTCTAGCCAAGGTGTTCTGGGACATAGCCACTGTTTTCTTCCCCAAAACCTGCACATGGCTGACTACTTTATTTCATTCAAATTACTGCTCAAATATTACCTCCTTTGAAAGACTTTCTGTCTTAGTTTGGGCTGCTGGAACGCCACTACCACAGACTGGGTAGCCTAAACAACAAATAATTATCCCTCACAGTTCTGAACACTAGGAAGTCCAAGATAAAAGTGTTGGCCTATGGTTTCTGGTGATGGCCTTCTCTTGGTTTTCAGAGGGACACCATCTTGCTGTGTCCTCACATGAGAAGAGGATAAAGAAAGAGCTTGGTCTCTTCATTTCATTACAGTAGCAACCAATTTTGTCACGGAGGTTCCACCCATGGCCTTACCCAAACTTAATTAGCTCCCAAAGGCCATAGCTCCAAATACCATCCCTTGAGGATTTAGGCCTCATTATATAAATTTGGGGCAGGGGGACATATTCAATCTGCAGTATCATCCCCAACATTCAATTTAAATTGCCTCCAAAACAGCCCCCACAGCAGCCACTCTCGAACACCTCACTGGGTTTGAGGGTTTTTTGTTGTTGTTGTTGTTTTTTGTTTTGTTTGTTTGTTTGTTTTAATATCTTCTATTTCCATTTGAGGGCTGGGGTTTAGCTCAGTTGGTAGAATGCTGCTCTATGTTCTCTTAGGCCCTGAGTTCAATTCCCAGCACCACAAAAATGGGAGAAGGACCTGGCAGCCCACTCCCCCAACAATCCTGAAACAATCACCATTGAAAACCCTAAGAATAGCAGAGAAAGCACTGACACAGTGCCCAGCACAGCACAGTGTGGAGGAGTGTTTCATTCTGTTCTACATAGGGTCCCTATGAGTTAGACCCGACTCGATGACACCTAGCAACAACAACAGTTTCATCTGAAGTTTTGTGAAAATATGCCCTAGTTCACTTGTTTATCATCCTTCTCCTTCCCCATTATAATAGAAGCACAATGAGTGCAGGAATGCTCTTGTGCCTCCTGATGTATCCCAGCACTTACACCACCAAAGAGGATAGCCAGCTTCCAATAATAATTGGGTAATCAGTGAGCAGATGAACAAATCGTCCCCCTTCATCAAGGTGAGACACTCAGGTAACTCAAGATAAGATAACTCTATATGAACTAAGTGTTTGGATATACTTCCCTTTGCCCCATCCTTCATCTCCATGATGCGAAATCATTGTGCAATAGTTTGTCCCTCTCCTTTAGCTCACTTTCTTTTACTCTTATTTTTGTCTAGTTTGTTTATTTCATCCTCTCCTCTGGGAAATCACCTTAGAGCCTCAGCATTTTTCTGGGTGGCTCCCCTTTGTTCTTCATCACCACACAAACCTGTTCTTTGCCATGTGAACCTAGCCTCCAGACCTCAGAGGTTTTAACTCATGTCCAGGGGCTGTCCTCTGAAGATGCTCTGCAGACAATGGCATTTTCATCGTTGCAGAAATTTTCATGGGGCTTTATTCCTCACCAACACTTCACGTGTCACTACAACAACATTTCCCCCCTAAAAATACAGACTAGGCCATCATGCATTAAAATCTCCCACTGAGGGGAATCCCCTATGTGTCTGTCAGCTTGTCGTGCTGTAGAGGCTTACATGTTGCTGTGATGCTGAGTGCTATGCCACTAGTATCTCAGACATTAGGAGGGCCACCCATGGTGGACAGGTCTCAGCTGAGCTTCCAGACTAAGACAGACTAGGGAGAAGGACTCAGTAGCCCACTCCTGAGACAATTACCTACTAAAAATCCTATGAGTAGCAGAGAAGCGCTGTCAAATATAGTGCTAGAAAATGAGCTCCCACCTGCCCACAGACTGGAAGGCATTCAAGAAATGAAGGAGGAAGAGTTGTCTCCTCAAAGTAGCATCTACATTAATGACAGGAATGGAGTAAAGCCCCTGGGGCCTTCTTTTGCTGATGTGAGATGACTCAAAATGAGATGAAACATAGTGACTGCAACAATGGGCTCAAACATAAAAAGATTGTGTGCATGGCACAGTGTTGGGTAGTGTTCGTTCTGTTGTACAAAGAGTAGTTATGGGACATACTTGATTTGATAGTACCTAACACCAGTTGGAATTTTGCTTTGTTTTATTTTTGTTTTATTCCAACAAACAAAGAATACCAGACACTGCAAAGCATCTCTCCAGAAAGGACTGTTCAGTGAAAGAAACAGCCCTGAATTGGAAGTCAGAGCCATGGGTTCTAGTCTCCACACTTCCACTAGCCATATGCCCTTAAGTAAACCACATAATCACTTATGGGCCTCTTTGTGCAATCAGAGAATATCTATCTGCAGGGCTCATTATTAGTTTCTGAGGAGATAATATCTATCGATATAATTTAAAAATATAAAATGCTATGTAAGCCTCAGAGGATTATGTATTTTTAAACTAAAATCATGCAAGATCGAGAAACAGCTTGCCTTGCCTGGGCATAACAGCTTGTTACCAAGAGGCAGAAAGGGTAACCCCAGCTTTGGAGGTTGACAGGCAGACTACACAGGATGCTGTCAAGTGGACACTGGAGGCTGTCAGGTGGACCCTGGGTCAGTACAGGGTTAGCAGGTGAGTAGGGGGATTCCCCCTCTGACTATTGCTGAGTTGGTGAGGCATAATTTCAGGAAGTCTCTAACTTTCCTAGGAAAATCTCACTGGAAACTGTCCCATGGGGTCTGCAATCCCAATGTTGTTGCCTTTCCTTGCTTCAGTCATGGTTTGTTTCTGATCTGATGAGGTCCATTGGGACCGCCTAGAGAGTGAGGCAGCTGCCTACAAATGAAGCTGCACAGAACCCCAATCCAAGGCCACTGCTCACTACAGGGGCCACTTGGGACCACAGAGCTTGTCAGGTAAGCATCAAAAAAAAAAAAAAAAAAAAAAGGGAAAAACATTTTCTAACCACTTAGAAATTTAATCCATTCTAAAGATTTTACTTTAAAGGGGGTATGGCCTAAAGGGCAGTGAAAATCCTGCAGTTAGGGTTATCCCAGGGGAAGGCCACTACCTAGAGATACCAGCTCCCTTCTTCCTCTCCTTTTCCTCTTAACAAGCACAAACTAAAAATATCTTCAAGGAATTAAAGCTCAGAGAAAAGATGAAAAGAAAAAAGAAAAGAAAAGAATCATCACTTTAGGTGTCAAGTACGAGGGGAAGGGAGCACTTTAAGCTTTACTGAGCAAAGGCTAGGTCTAGCAAACAAAATAGCTATAGATTACTTATTGAGGCCAGGGGGAGAAAAATGTAATTAATGGGTAATTAAAAGATAATTAAATAAGTTACATATAAAATATGTAATATTTTAATGTAAAGACATAACTGTGTGCCGGGCACAGTGGCACATGCCTGTAATCCCAGCGTCTCAGGAGGTGAAGGCAGGAGGATCGCACGTTTGAGACCAGAGGCAGTCTGCGTAACTTAGCGAGACCCTGTTTTAATAAGTAAAAAAAATGGGCTGGGGGTGCAGCTCAGTGGTCCAGCACTTGCAGAGCATGCAAGCGCGAGGCCCTGGGTCCAACCTCCGGTACCACAAAAAAAAAAAAAAAAAAAAAAAGACATAACTGTGTGCCATATTCGTATATGTGATATGTAACTAAATTAAAACAATTTTATGTAATTTGTCACACCAGCAATCCCACCAAATTTAAACCCTTTGCACATATAATCTTGAGATGATCACTACAGATGATCACTAAATTTTAGCCTTACCTAAAATTTCCCACAGTCATAATACCCATTACCCACTACTGAAAAAGATTCCATGTTAGGCATAAATGCTGTGACCCAACAAATAATAAATTAAAATAAAGTACCTCTTAGCACTTACAAACAAGCACGATAAAATGAGTCCCAAGAGCCCTCGGTTAAAATAGTTAACATGGCCTAATGTAAGTTAAAATAGGGCCTTTAAAGATTAAATTTATTATTCAAAGCCTAATTCATAAAAAGAGTGATTATCTCCACTGCTTCTCTGTTTAACAGTCCCATTTTGCTTATTCTCAATTCTGGGAAAAAGAAAGGGTGCCTCTGTTCCTATCCACCGAGGTCCCCATGCCTGATACCCAGTATTATTAAAATGACTGTTTCTATCCAACAACTTGTCAATATTTTGCCCTTATAGATTTGGCTAATATACTCTGCTCAGTACCTATTTCAGCAGCCTCTCAGTTGCAATTTGCCTCCACCTCTGAAGGGATACAAGACATTACCCTGTCAGTCCCATAAAAAAAATAAAAACTTACTAACTAACTAAATAAATGCAATCCCTCTTTTCCTGATAAAGCCTTTGACAACCTGTTCTTATGCTTCTTGGAGTCTCTGTACCACTTACCGTGGCCATTAGAAACCCCAAGGCTTCTGATATAAGAAATTACCCTTCGAAGCCTCTTGTTCTACACCATTGAAACAACAAACTCCTGGCTGCCTCTTGGACTCTCTTGGAAATAGAGACTCTCAGTCCCTCAGCCTATGATCCTCCATACCTAGCTGCCCATTATGCTTTATTGTTGTTAGGTGCCATCAAGTTGGGTCTGACTCATAGCGACACTGTGTACAGCAGACAAAACACTACCCGGCACTGTGCCATGCTCAGCACTATTGTCTGTGCTTCTCTGCTATTCATAGTTTTTTCAATGGCTGGTTGTTTCTGGAGTGGGCTGCCAGGTCCTTCTCCCCAGCCTACAGCACCCAGTATTCTCAAGATGATCTCTCATGCAAGAACTAACCAGGCCCAACCTTGCTTAGCTTCAGAGATCAGACAGGATAGGATGCCAGCGTGGTATGGCTAATAGACCCATTATGCTTTAGGTCATAGAAACTCCATTGACCCAGCCCAAAATCTCACTGCTGGAGATGGTATGGCCTCATACAACATTGCCCCAACCCAAGATCTTACCACTGGGGATGACTTCACCTCTTGTGCTGGAGACAAGATGTCACCTCTTACACCAAAGCCTCCACCCAGTGATGCCCACAAGCTCAGCACACCTACCAAGGTATCCCTAAGACAAGATGGTCCAAAACCTGGCCCTTTGGTATATTCCACCTTCAGGAGGGGGTTGTTTTGCCTGCTCTCAGTCCCTTGCCAGATGGGGGCTGCTCATAGAGGAGGTCACCTCATAGTTTCCCTTGGCTACCTGGAGAGGCCGGAGTGCATAGTAGTAGTAGTAGTAGTAGTAGTAGTAGTAGTAGTAGTAGTAGTAGTAGTAGGTCATGTATTATACAAATGGCACTGCTAACCATCATAAGTGAGGGTGCTTAATGAAATGCTGCTACTTTCAATCCTTTATCAAGAATGTCCCTAATGAAAGACAAATGTTAAAAACAACACACTTGACCAAATTTCAGACAGTCATCTTGGCCCTGCATGTCCTGGTGAACAAATGATCCTATCTCCATGTTTATTGTAAAATATGGGGCCACTACCTAAAAATTGTTCCCTTCAAGGTAAAAACACTGGAACTGTCTTCCCTTGTGGACACTCAAAATAGAAATCAAGGTCATACGTGTCTCCGTAGATACCAAGGCCAAAATACCAGGCCATCCTAGGACACTCCTTGTTCCTTTTAGAGTTACAGATGTTACTGGTAGTAATCAAGAGACACCTTTCACTCCTTAAAATACAGAATGCTGGGCTCTTGAAAAGGGTATTCAATGAAACTTTCATGTCTCTAATAGGACACAGATAATTGGTTTAATTGAAAGGCACACAGTCCCCTCAAATAACTCCTTCTCAAATTCTAGTCCAACAAATAAGTCCCTAAATCAATTTTTTTTGCATCTCAGGTTTTAACCTATCTTTACAAATTTCCAACCTGGCCTCTATCCCACAGAGCTCTACCACTGCACACTCCTAGCCATTTTTTTTTTTTTTTTTTTTTTTTTTTTTTTTTTTTTTTTTTTTTTTTTTTACTTTGAGTCAAGGTCTTGCTAATGTATGCAGGCTGCCTCTGTCCTTAAACTTGGCATCCTCCCCAGGTTCTGTGATAATAGGCGTGAACCACTGTACTCAACAAGATAAGAAAAACTTAGGGGGTGGGGGATTCAGGGAAATAGTAAATCAAACTCCATGAAAGAATAAAGATAGAAATAATAGAGATATGGTAAGATGTAATAAACAATCACCTATTAGACAAAATCAACAACCAAAAGTTCTTTCTTTGAAACATTTAAAAAAGGAAAAACTACAAATTTTAGCAAGACTCATCAAGAAAAGAAACAAATGTAACAAATTATTCATATCAAAATTCTAAATAAAGAAAAACAAAATTATAAAAAAATTCAGATCCCTACAGACATTTAATACATTAAAAAAAGTCAGGCACCTTGATGCATGCCTATAATCCCAGCACACCCCAACTGAGGCAGGAAGATCATGAGTTCTAGGCCAGAGGCAGCCTGCGAAACTTAGTGAGACCCTATCTCAATGTAAAAAGTGAAAAATTAGCTAAGAGTTCAGCTGAGTGGTGGAGTGCTTGCTTAGCATGTGCAAAGCCCTGGTTCAACTTCTAGTACTGCAAAAATAATAATAATAATAATAATAAATAAAAATAAATAAAAAATAAAATTAAGAGCTTATTATAATATTTTGACATCCATATTTTTGCCTGTTCCCAAGAAAGGGGATCCAACCAAATGTGGAAATTATCAAATGATATCATTAATGTGACACACAAGCAAAATTTTGGTAAAGATCATTCGAAAGCAACTGCAGCACTATATAGAGAGGGAACTGCCAGAAAATCAAGCCGATTCAGAAGAGGACATAGAACTAGGGACAGCATTGCTGATGTCAGATGGGTATTAGCCAAAAGCAGAGAATAACAGGAAGATGTTTTACTGACTATGCAAAGGCATTTGACTATGTGGATCATAAAAAATTATGGATAGCATTGTGAAGAATGGGAATACTAGAGCACTTAATTGTACTCATGAAGAATCTGTACATGAGCCAGGAAGCAGTTATTTGAACAGATCAAGGAAACATTGCCTACTCTAAAGTTGAGAAAGGTGTATGTCAGGGCTGTATCATTTCACCATACCTCTTCAATCTCTATGCTGATCAAATAATTCAAGAAGCTGGACTTTATGAAGAAGAACATGGCATCAGGATTAGAGGAAAACTCTTTCACAACCTGCATTTATGGAGATGAAACAACTCTGCTTGCTGAAAGTGAAGAGGATTTGAAACATTTAATGATGAAGATCAAAGAACACAGCCTTCAGTATAAATTGCACCTCAACATTGACAAAACAAAAACTCTTACAACTTTGTCAGTATGCAACTTCATGATAATGGAGAAAAGATTGAGGTTGTCCAAGATTTTGCTTTACTTGGTTCTACAATCAACACCTGTGGAAGCAGCAATCAAGAAATCAAAAGATGCATTGCTTTGGAAAAAGCTGTTGCAAAAGACTTCTTTAAAGTATTGAAAAGTAAAGATGTCACACTGAAGACGAACTTGTGCTTGACTTATGCTGTGGTATTTTCAGTCACATCATATGGTTATGAAAGCTGGACATTGAATAAGGGAGACAGGAGAAGAATTGATGCTTTTGAACTATGGTTCTGGAGATGAAAATTGAATGTACCATGGACTGCCAAAGAACCAACAGATCTCCAGAGTGCTCCTTGGAAGCAAGGATGGTTAGACTGCATATGACGTATTTTGTATATGTTGTCGGGAGGGACCAATCCCTAGAGAAGGACATCATGTTTGGAAGAGTGGCAGGTCAATGAAAAAAGGAAGACATTCAACTAGATAGACTGACACAATGTCTACAACAATGGACTTAAACATAAAAAAGATCATGTGCCTGGCACATAGTCAGGGAGTGTTTTGTTCTGCTGTACAAAGGGTAGCTATGAGTTGGACCCAACTCCACCATGCCTAACAACAACAACAACAACAACAACAACAACAATAATTATAATATAGTACCCATAAACTTGACAACATATGTGAAATGAACAGAATCCTTGAAAAATAAATTACCACCTTAGAATATGAAAAACTAGGAAATATACATTTTAAATTTAAATATCCATGTGGTGGAGAATAACACGGATATTTATCCATGTTATAACATGGATAACAGTCCTTCAAAGGTGTCTGCATCTTAAACCTTTGAATCTGTGAATGATGTCACCTTCCATGGCACAAGAGACTTTACAGAGATGGTTAAGGAGTGCAAGATGGGAGATTATTTTGGATTATTCAAGTAGGCCCATTCTGATCACATGGGTCCTTAAAAGTAGAGAATTTTTCCCACACTGTAGTGAGTGGAAGACCTGAGTAAAAAATAGCTAGAGTGATGCAGTGTTGCTGTCTTTGAAGATGGACAAAGGAAATATGAGCCAAGTGTGTGGTCTCTAGAAGCCAGAAAAAGGCAAAGAAAAGGATTTCCTCCCTATGTCCTTGAGCTTTATAATATCTTGCTTTCATCTCAGTGACACCTGTGTTGGACTTCAACGAACAGTGAGATAATCAGTTTGCTTTTTTTTTTTTTTTTTTTTTAAGACAAGGTCTTGCTATGTAGCCTAGGCTGGACCCTTGAACTTTCCAACTTCTTGTCTCTGCCTCCTGAGTGCTGGAATTACTTGTGTGCTTCACCACAATCAGCAAATTTAAGGCACGAAATGTATGGTAATTCGCTGTAGTAGCCACAGAAAACTAATACAATTTGTTTTTAAAAAATGAATCCCTAATTTAAAATCCTGGGCTGGGAATTAGCTCAGTTGGTAGAGCGCTGTGCTGCAGTCTCTGAGGTCCCAAGTTCAATTCCCAGCACTGCAAAAATGGGAGAAGGACCTGGCAATCCACTCCCAAGGCAATCCTGAAATAGTCAGCCATTGACCCCCTATGAGGGCCGCTGTGAGTCGGATACTGACTTGATGGCACCCAACAACAACAAGAACAACAACAACAACAATTTAAAATCCTCCCACACAAAGAAGATCCAGTCCCAGACTGACTTCCTCAATGTTTTGTAAACTCTTCCAGAGATTAGAGAAGAGGGGACATGTCTCAACTTGCTTGATGAGGCCAGAAAATCCTGACACCAATGTTTTATTAGGACATTGTAACTTTTTAAATCTAATAAAGATCTTTTTACAAAGAACAAATAGTCAAAATCATGTTTAAGAGAAAAATATCAAAATTATTTCTACTAAGATCAAGAAAGAAATAGAGATTCCTGCTGTGTCCACTTCTGTTGGGGATTTTTAAAATCATATCCCACAACTAGGGTCTCTCATAACAGCCTGAGGGGCTGACCCCTTGTTGACCCCAGGGCTCATCTCACTCACTCACACCAGCCCCTCCCATCGAGTGAGCAAAGATGGTGCCTGGCCAGTCTGACTTGCCCTAACCACCTTAATTTTGATTGGCTCCCCATAGCATTTTCGGGTAATAACTGTCCCCACCTGGCAGGTATGTCAGTTTACCTGCTGTACCTGTCAGGTGTGTGCCCTGATTGGCTGAATCCCAACATGTGACCCCTCCGGGACCCTATAAAAGTAGAGCTCCTGGACCCCACCTCACCTCACCTTTCTGACCGTCCCTC
Source organism: Pedetes capensis (assembly GCA_007922755.1). Classification (NCBI taxonomy): domain Eukaryota; kingdom Metazoa; phylum Chordata; class Mammalia; order Rodentia; family Pedetidae; genus Pedetes; species Pedetes capensis. The sequence continues at coordinate 3,567 of VMDO01012606.1, read as the reverse complement.
AACTGCTACCTGAACCCCATCACCTGGACCAGCACTCCCTACTCCAGCAAGATCTGCAAGCAAGCTGGCAGGATCAAGACCAGGGGCCTCGAAGAGCAGAAGGATTCAAGCAAGCCACAAAGAGCCTCCCAATTCCTCCCATCCTTGGGAAGGAGGGAGGTAGAGAAGGTGAGCCGCAAGAGGCAAGACCAACTGACCTCCGCGGAACACCGGTGGCTGTGGCTGTGCCTTTAAGGCTGAGCTGTACCAGCACTCAGCTTGCAGCATGGGAGAGCCAGCACTTAGCACATAGAGCTCTGCTCTAAAGGGTTGCTTGCTCCTTGCACCCCATCAGGGGAGCACCCAATAAACCTTACCTTCCCTGCTTTACTAACTGAAGGTCTCCCGAAGTCCTTCATTCTCACCACCGACCAACTTATTATGTTGTAGGCTAGCTCTAATTTCAGCCGGGCTAGAGCTAAAACCGCAACACACTTCTACCTATCATTGTATTTAAAATCCTAGCTAGTGGAAAAATAAAAGATTTGAAAGAAAGAAACTTATAAGTTCAGTTATATATGAGGGAAAAAATCCAAACTTTTAGAAATAAAAGTAGATTTAACAATGTCTCATACATATAATTAGTATACAAAAGTCAATATTACATTTACCATAAAAAATAGTTGAACATAAAATTTTGTTTAACCAAAACAAAAAGAAAAATACCATTTACTTGGCATCACAAAACTCTAATACCTAGGAATAAATCTAAAGACATATATGCAAGACTTATACATTGAAAAGTTTAAGGTATCAGTGGAAGGAATGAAAAACTTAATCAAATAGGTATTCCATATGCATAGATCAGAAGACTCAATATTGTAAAGATGTCAATTTTTTCCAGATTGACCTATAAATTCAATGAAATCTTAATTAAAATCCCAGGAGGATTTTTCTGAAAACTGAGTAAATTCTAAAATTTATGTGTAATTGTAAAAGTCAAAAAATAACCAAAATATTCATGAGGAAAAGCAAAGCAAAAACACTTTACTAGGTATCAAGATTTTTTATGTTTTAATAATAAAATAGTATGATATAGTACAAAAGTAGAAAAATAATCCAATACAACAGAGTCCATAATAGATACACACATACATGAATATTTGATTTATATCAAAGGTAACATTGCAGGTGAAATTATCTCTTTATAATAAGTTGTTTCTCTTTTCAATTATTTGTATATTCATATGAAAAAAAATTCCACTCCTATTTCACATGAAATACAAAAATGAAATTCCAGGAGAATTGTAGATCTAAATTATAGGAGTTCTAATAAAAAACATTGTCTTCATCACCTTGGATAGAGAAAGGAACAGGAACCAGAAAGCACTTAAAATAAAGAGGAAAATTATGATAAATTGACTACATTAAAAGTAAGAATGTTTGTTCATCAAAAGACACAATACAGAGAATGAAAAAGCAAGCCACAGCCTATGAGAAGATATCTGCAACGCCTGGAGTGAAAGAAGACCCATCTGGAGGGCTGTGATACAGCTCAGTGGTAGAGCTTTTGCAGGGCAAATGAAATAAAACAAGACTGATTCAGGATATGTAAAGAATCTCCACACATCAATAAGAAAAAAGAGAACTTCACAGGAAATTAAGCCACAGACTTTGAACAGACACTTAACAAAAGGAGATATCCAAAAGCCAATATACGTATGAAAATGTTCCCACTTCAATAATTATTAGGAAAATGTAAATTAAAACCTTGGGAGAAGGACCTGGCAACCCCCTCCCAAAAATCAATCTGCCATTGAAAACCCTATGCACAGCAGAGAAACACTGACAATAGTGTTTCCTGTTGTACAGAGGGTCGCTATGAGTCGGATACTGACTCAACAGCACCTAACGACAACAAATTAAAACCACAAATTAGACCAGATGCAGTTGCTCACAGCTGTAATCCCACAGACTCGGGAAGCAGAGGCAGGAGGATCACAGGTGCAAGGCCAGAGATGGCCTGCCAAACTTAGCAAGATTCTGTCTCAGAAAAAAAAAGGGGTGGGGGGCAGGCTAAAGGTACAGCCCAGTGGTAGAGCACTTGCAAAGTATGTGTGAGGCCTTAAGTTCAACCCCCAAGTACCATAAAAACAAAAACAAAAAACAAAAAGCAAACTCCCACAAATTAAAGGTAAATACACACTTATTGTTGTTGTTGGGTGCCGTCGAGTCGGTATCTGACTCATAGCGACCCTGATAGGGTTTTCAATGGCTGACTGTTTCGGGATTGCCTTGGGAGTGGATTGCCAGGTCCTTCTCCCATTTTTGCGGTGCTGGGAATTGAACTCGGGACCTCAGAGACTGCAGTGCAGCGCTTTACCAACTGAGCTAAATCCCAGCCCACACACTTATTAGAAAGGCCAAAATTAAGTAGACTAACAATGACAAGCCTGCAGCTACACCACGGTGGCTTCTGAACCCATCAGATCTCAGAAGCTAAGCAGGGTCAGGCCTGGTTAGTACTTGGATGGGAGACCACCCAGGAACACCACATACTGTGGGCTTGAGAGAAGGACCCGGCAACCCACTCCCGAAATACAATCCGCCATTGAGAACCCTGTGAATAACAGAGAAGCACTGACAACAGTGTTTCGCTATGAGTTGGACACTGACTCCATGGCACCTAACGTCAAGAATCTGTCAAAATGTTAGGGACTGAACAATTGAAAATTGTCATTATCAATTAATGATGCATATTCACCAGTGGAAGCCACTGATTCCATTCCTAGGTATTTATCCAGGAGAAGTGCATGAACCAAATTGCATGTCTAGAAACGTGAACAGCGCCATTGTGAGAAAAGGCAAAAAACCGGAAACAATTTAGATGTCAATGAAGAGCAGAATGAAAAGCTAAAGAGTTTCAGTTGGGAGGAATGTATTCTGTTGTTTCATTACACAACATAGTGACTATAGTGAATAATAACAATGTATTGTATATCTCAGAATAGCTGAAAGATTTTAAATGCTTTCATCACAAAGAATTGATAAATATATGAAGGGATGTTGTTGTTGTTGTTAGGTGCCGTCGAGTCGAGTCCAACTCATAGCGACCCAATGTACAGCAGATCGAAACACTTGCTGATTCTGTGCCAGGCAAACAATCTTATTTATGTTTAAGCCCATTGTTGCAGACACTGTGTCAAGCCATCTGGTGGAGGGTTTTCCTCTTTTGCGTTCACCTGCCACTCTTCCAAACATGATGTCCTTCTCCAGGGATTGTTCTCTCCTGACTACATGTCCGAAATATGTAAGACGCAGTCTGGCCATTTTTGCTTCCAAGGAGCACTCTGGTTGTACTTCTTCTAGGACAGATCTGTTGGTTCTTCTGGCAGTCCATGGTATATTCAATAGACGTCTCCAGCACCACAATTCAAAAGCATCAATTCTTTTTCTGTCTCTCTTATTCAATGTCCAGCTTTCACAACCATATGATGCCACTGAAAATACCATGGCATGAGTCAGACGCACCTTCGTCTTCAATGTGACATCTTTGCTTTTCAATACTCTAAAGAGATCTTTTGCCAC